>PVIA01004696.1:0-131614 GCA_004024845.1 Tonatia bakeri
CTCAGTTGCCATACGTATTAGTTTTATAATGCTAATGTAATAAGTTATCACAAATTTAACAGCTTAAAACACACTCATTTATTATATCACAATTCTGCTGGATAGAAATCTTGACAGGATTTTCTTGGTTCTCTGTCCAAAGTCAAGGTTTTGGCTGGCCTGGATTCTTATCTGGAGACCCTTGGAGAGAATCCGCTTCCAGGCTTGTAAAGGTTTTTTGGCAGAATTCAGTTCCCTGCAGCTGTAGACTAAAGTCCCCATTTACCTTGTTGGCTGTCAGCTGGGAGTTATTTTCAGCTTCTAGAGTCCACCCATATTCGTTGGTTCATGGCTCCTTCTATATCAAGCCAGCAATGGTGAGCCAAATCCTTCTCACATTTTGAATCTCTTTGGTTTCCATTTCTGCTGCATCTTATGAACTCTCTTGCTTTCCTTTTCTTTTAAGGGTCCATATGATTAAATTAGATGCACCTGGATAATCTCCCCATTTTAGGGTCAACTGATGAGTAACCTTAATTTCATCTGCAAAGTCTTTTTGACCTATAATGTATTCATTTAGAATAACACCAGGTGAGGAGATCATAGGGGCCAAAAATCTGCCTATCAAACCTTAATCCAGAGTTCCTATTTGAAAAAGAATCCAGAGGGTTTTTTTTTAGAATCTATGTGCTCTTTATTTTTAATGGCACTTCGGCACGATTTTAAAATTATTTTAGTCAACATTTTCATTGTTTCCATGGAAAGAGTCATTCAGAGTGTTCAGTCCACCGCAGTGCGGCACACTGAAGCCGTAACCACAGTCGCCCCTCATCATCCAGAGGGCTCAGTTCCAGGACCACGTTGGACTCCATAGTGCGCAAGTCCTGGCTGGCTGTCTGTATCCCCAGGTTCTGCACTGGGGTTCCAGTCAACCAGGGATTGAAAATGTTGGTTGAGTCCCAGTGCAGAACCCACAGATGTAGAGGGCTGACTGTGCTTTTAATTGGGTGTTTCAAATCACTAGGTCTTAGTACAGTCTTTGGGTAGGAACTCAGTGCTGTATCCCAGTAACCAGTTTAAGCTCTCAGACCAGTGCATACAGTTGACCCTTAAAAAACATGGGTTTGAACTGCGTGGGTCCACTTATATATGGATTTTTTTTTTTTTTCAGTAAATACATGTTCTGTTTTTGATTTGTAATTGGGAGTTCACAGATGTGGAAGGCCAGCTTCATGCACTGATCTATGCCATTTTATGTAGGTGACATGAGCATCTGTGGATATTGGTATCAGCCGGGGCGGGGCGGGGTGGGGTGGAACCAGTTTTCCATAGATACTGAGGGATAACTAAGTTTTGGGGGTGTCAAAAGTTATAGGTAGATTTTTGACTGCAAGGGAGAGGGAGTTGGTGCTCCTAACCCCCACGTTGTTTAAGTGTCAACTGTACTTCACTTGTTTAGTTAGATATTTGCTCAGTATCTTATGTGCCACTCTGTGTGCCAAGTACTTTTCCAGGTTTTGAGAAATAGCTATGAACTTGAGTCCAAAAGTTCCTATCCTCCTAGAGCTCGGATAATGAATTCCATTCAAGTGGAATTACATTAATTAGAACCTAGACAAACAGCCGTGGCTGGTGGAGCTCAATGGATTGAGCACGGGCTGCAAACCAAAGGGTCACCAGTTTGATTCCCAGTCAGGGCACGTGCCTGGGTTGTGGGCCAGTCTCCAGGAGGGGCCACCTGAGAGGCAACCACACATTGATGTTTCTCTCCCTCTGTTTCTCCATTCCCCTCTCTCTAAAAATAAAAATAAATAAAATCTAAAAAAAGAAGAAATAGAGAAAATACTAAGAATCTTCTTTAAAAAAAGAATCTAGAAAGACAAAATTACCTCGAAATGACTGGCAACTCTCAGGCTATCAACACCTGTCTTAACCAAAAAAAATGTTATCAGTCTTCCAATTACAAAGACTAAAAGGAATTGAGGCAGTTTAACATACTGCTACTTGCCCATTAGTCATTGCTGAAAAGAAAGTTGCTCAGTTTTTCATCTTAATTCTCTTTTCCTCCCCTCACCCACCATGTATGTTACTTCCTACCTTCCCCTTCCTTACACACATAGATACTACCTGCCTGCAGGATAATAGAGTTAAGGAGATAAATTATGATAAATTGGTAAGTATTTTGTAGTTATTTGCCAAAATGGATTTAATAAATATAAAGTTAAAACTAACAAATATCATTTTTAAAAAAGGGTTTACTTATTTGAATGGCATTTTAGTTCAGGAGAGATGAAAGTATCAGGCTAGGTCTTGTAAAGTTTATTTCTATTAGAAGAATATAGAATTAAAAAACATTTGGCTAATAATCATAGTTTAAATTTCTACATCCTAAATGTCGAAAAGTCACTGTTGCAACATTGTTAGTTTTAAAAACACAGATGAGTAACAGAAACTAGAAACACTAAATCCAGTTCAGGAAAAAGATAAATACGAAACTATAGGAATTAACACTGACAAAACCAGGAGGCAAGTTTGCTATTTCTTAAGTATCAAATCTGGTTTCATATTTTTCTTAAGAATAAAAACTAACGGAGTCTTTACTTTTGTTATTAAAATTTCTTCATCAATTGAAAATGGGAGGAGGGGTGCTTTACAAGTACGATTACCAGGTTCTGTAGTATTCCAGATTTCTGTTGATAAATGACCTTGTATATAAAACAATCTCCATTTACTTATATCTTGTTTCAGTCATGGTAGTAAAGGAGATAATAGTTATTTGTGCTATAAAGAAATGATACTGTTTGAAAAGTGATATCAAATGACTGTTGTCAGCGCTGGCTGATCACAGACGGTTGTTAGCTGTCTGCAGTTGGTCAGTGAGACCGTCCTGTGAAACATGAGTTGGAGACATCATGTTGCTTCATTAATGACTTGGGCTCAAGTTTACAAAAAATTCATTTAGTCTTTCAGTGCTGACTAGACAGTTTGCCTACTGATTAATAGAAAGCTACTTAACAATGAAGTTTCACTTGTCTTTTATATATCTGTTTCTCCTATTAAAGAGTTTTTTCTTTTTCTTTTTTTTTGGGGGGGGGTTAGGGTTCCAGTTGAGCCATCTCTCTTGTCACTATCACCAAGTCACAATCAGGTAAAAATTATATTCTGTGTTAGTTTTGATTTTTTTTAAACTTTTATTAGTATTTATTTTATGCTGAATTTACTCCCGGGTCATAAGCTTTTGTTTCTTCGGTTACTTCCAGGCTGTCTTTTTCTTCTGTGGAACTTCCTCTTCTGTTTTAGGAACAATCTATACTTTTTCAGGAAGGACCATCTCAGTGTGACAGAGAAAGCTCATGTGGGGGTTAATTTGCCCCTGAGCTCTAAAAGTTCTGCACCACATCTTGGAAGCTTTGTTTGCCTGGATGTGCTCAGTGACCAGAGAATCTACATCTAAACCCTTAAGTAAAGCATTACTCTCTGCCCTTTTAAGCATGTGCAGCAAAAATTCACTCTTTTGGGGCCACCAACCTTGTGTACATCCCCACCGTTTGGCTTGGGCACACCTACCAGCTCCACCATTGTAATGACAGAATGACATACATTGCTTCTTCAAAGTGACATCTTTCAGATTCCTGGTGGCTTTTTGAATATGCATACCCTTGATGGCCTGGGCAGTTTCACAAGTCTCTTAAAGCGAACACAAAGATTTGAACCTCTTGATTTGCATGTTTTGTAGGGTTTTCTGGGTCAAATGAATAGCAAACCATTTTTAGAGATTCCCTCTGGTCGCTTTTGGGAAGAGCAGTTTTGATCTTTTTTAACAAAGATGGTTTTCTTCTTTTGTAATTCTCAGTGAGAATTACAGTGAGTTGTCAGATACCTGTGAACTTCACTACCCTTCTCAGTCATATAGTTGGTATAACACGTACTCCCGATACTCGCTAACAATGTTTTAGATACCAGACAAAATAAATCTTTACCCACATGATGGCTTCATAGTACATAGAAGAACACAGTGCAAAAATGAGAAAAAATTTGCAGAAAACACATTTAAAGAAATGCTAGGTGACTACAAAATAAAAGTTGGGTTAGTAATAGTTCCCTAAATTGATGAGCTGATACTTATCCTCACTTGCATATGCAAACTGACTTTTGTTTCAGCCGTCACATACAGACTTCGAACTTCATCGGAGGAGAGAACAATTAGTAGAGCGTGCTCGGAGAGAGGCACAGCTTGCTGCCTTACAGTATGAAGAGGAGAAAATAAGGACCAAGCAGATTCAGAGAGATGCTGTCCTGGACTTTGTGAAGGTGAGTCCTTCGAATTCATTTAATAATATTCCTATAGTTTCTTAGAAGTGCTTATTTGTTTTGCTAAGGCTGTCATTACTTATTGTCTTAATTAAAATATCAACTTTTTTTCCTTCATATAAGGAATCTTGAGTAAATAGTATAATCGTCTCCTGCTTATGATTAGATTAATTGTCCTCATGTAGATAGGCCTGAGGACAGTTAGATGGGATGTTCTTGCTCTTAGGACAGTAGTCTCTTCCTCATAGTTCGGGATCACTTTACTGTCCAGCTGCCATTTTCTCAATCTCTAGTGCATTAGTAGAGATCAATAATATCATGGAAATGAAAGTGCCATGCCAATGTAAAGCATTGTTAGCTAACCTGTCTCTAACTTCCTCAATCTGCCCAGTACCAGAAAATGGCAGGACTCAGGGGCCTTTAGAGTCATCTTTGATTCTTTCCTTTCTGTTCTCTCTCCATATTTACTCAGTTATCAACTCCTGTTAATAGTCTTTTTTTTTTCCCTAACATTTACAGCCTTTATAGTTGCTTCTAAATCTAGTTCGTAATTTTTTTGTTTTTTGGGGGGGGTTTTTGGCCTGAATTGCTTATGTTCTGTTCTGAAATTATCTTGGATTTTTCTTTTATAATTAATTAATTATTTGTATTTTTGTTTGTTTAATATCTGTTTCATTTATCTGTAAACTTCGTGAAGGCAGGGACCATGCCTGTCTTGTTTACCCACTGCTGTGTCCCTAGATGTTAGCTGGTCTTAGCTGATAGTAAAGCTCAATAAATGTTTGGTAAATGAAGGAATCACTCATGTCCTCCACTTTCACTCCTGTGTTTCTTAACTCTAGCCAAAGACCATCTTCTTTAAGTACCATACACATGATAAGTTCCATTTTTTTTCCAAGGTATCAGAGAGGATGATAATTGCCTAAGGTTAAATACTTAGCTAGTAAGTGGCAAAGCAAGGATTCTAATCAAGACAGGCTGAACAGAAAATGGAAGTAAGGTTGATGGAAAAGAAATAGTTTCTTTAAGAGAAAAAAAGAAAAGAAAAGACAGGCCGGCTCTGAGCCCTGCACTGTGTGACTGCAGTGCTGTGCTGACTTTCAGTGAACAGTAATGGTTGCCTCATGCTATGTTTTACATGCTGTTCTATGCATTTTATATAAATTAACTCATTTAGCTTACCTTCTGGAGAAGTCATAGCTAGTAAGACATAATCACATTGTAGATAGTCTTGATTAAATGTCAAATTGGAGTTTAATCTTGATCTGTTAGGCAGAAAAAAATTGTAAGTACTAAAGCAGAAAAAACAGGAAAGATATTTCTGAAAACCTAATGTATTGGTATTGAATATGTTAGAAAGAGACTAAGAAAGGCGGAAATTGAAATGGAGAATAATTACAATAATTAGACTAGGGTGAAAATTGAAGGCATAAAACTACATGATTTCTAAGGTTCCTGAGAAGAAACAGTGCTGCATTGTGGTCAGAGCTTAAAATCAGAAGTATCTGAATTTGAATCCAACTTTGCTTCTCAGTATGTGCTTAACTTTTATAAAGTTACTAAACCATTCTGTACCTTTGGTGACTATTTCAGAATTATTATGATACATCTAATACTTTTACTAGTATGATGATTGCTACACACCCTACCACAACAACAAAAAAATAGATTTTTTAAATTGTAGGAGAGATTTCAAGAGAGACATCATCATGTCTTGTATATAGATGTGTAGTGAATGTTGACTAACTCATTGAAGATGATGGCAGGGGTGGAGTCCCAAAGCAAGACTTTTTTCTTATCTTCACCTGAGGACATTTCTTTACTGCTTTCAGAGGGACAGGAAGGGAGAAAGAAAAGCATTGATGGGAGAGAGAAGCATCAATAGGTTGCTTCCTGTATGTTTCCAGACCCAGGATCAAATCCACAACTTTTTGTTTACAAGACAAAGCTCCAACCCACTGAGCCACACCAGCCAGCCAAGATTTTGAGGCTAAAAAATTGGTTTTAATAGGAATCTAGCGTTCTGGAAAGAATGTAGGATTTGGAGTCAGAAGACATAGGTACAAATCTCAGTTATGCTATTTACCAACTTTGCAACCTTGCACATATCACATAACCCCTTTTGTCCTTAATTTTCTCATCTTTAAATGATTATGATGCTTGTTTATCTCACAGAGTAGGAGGAAGAATTCTTGAGATACTGTATGTGAGAACACATTATAAAGCACTGACTATACAGATGGTATAAAATTGTTTTTTAACATAATAACAGAAATTAGCAAATTGGGAAAAAGAGCCAATTGGTTTTGAAAATTGTAAATTTGTCTTTGGACATGTTGAACATGAGGTGAGAGTGGAGTTTCCAAGTAGAGTGATTCCACAGGCAGTTGAAATGCAAATGTGAAATTTGGCTGATGGATGAGAGCTAAAGCTCTTAGCATTCTGGCAGTGCTTGAAGTTGTTAGAGAACAATTTCACTGAGAGAATATAGTGAGAGTTCACTACCTTGTGAATCTGTCTGTATGCGAGTATATCTAAAAATACATTTTTAAATGTCTATTTATAGATGCTTATAGACATAAAAATACTGTTTGTCATTTTATTGCCTTTCCTCATTTCAACTGTAAAGCTACTTAAGGAAAAGAGCGATATCTTCTAACCAGTAAGTGTAGAAAAATATTATACACAAGAGATATAGAAATTAATACAATTATTTTAGTACCTAGAATTTATCATTTCTAGTGTTAAAGATTCTAATCAACTTCCCTTTTTTGGGGGGCTGGGGGTCTATAGCAAAAAGCATCACACAGTCCACAAAAACCACCCCCCTTCAATGGCGAGGTAAGTCTACATAATCACCTTTACTTTGGAATTTTTTATTTCAATGGAAATGAAATTTTTGGCTTGTGATTATCATGTGTTTTCAATGATCTAAATGTTGCTATTTTCTCCTCATAAAATTCTGTTTATTAAGGGGAAGAAGACACAGGCCAGGGAGTTTGTCAGAATCTGTAGATCAGGGATTTTTTAAAGTATACACATCCATCTGGAAAGTATTTCCCTTCCATCCCCACAGAGGTATCGTCTCCCTCGTCCATTTTGGAAGTATATCACATAGTGAGAACTAGTCCTAAGAGAGAGGTGTATCCAGCACAGGGGGGATGGCGTCAGTATTTAAAAAAAAAACTCTACACAGTATTTTCAACTTCATCCCTCATTTCCTAAGTGTATGCGTTGTTGATTATATTTGTCCAAATTAGTTAATGCACTCCTCCTTTTTTACCCCACATTTCCTTCTTGATGGTAATTCTGGAGAATTCATTATCTAAAAATTAAAGCTTCTCAGGAAAATAACAATTCTAAAATTTTCAATTATACTCTTGTTTTGTCTGAGAAAGGTAATAAAGAGATGCATAGACCAGAAATTGTGACTCTTGAATTTATTGTTTTTGTCATTGGCTCACTAAATAACAAATTCTGGCTTTCTTTTCTGTGAACAAAGAATAATTAATCCCTGTTCCCATTTTGATTTAGAAAGTTTTTAGGCAATAAGATCATATTTGAAATTGTTTAAGCTCTTTGGAAGAAAATCATTACTCAGAACCAACTTACTAGCTATTGTGGTATATGAATTCCAAATTATATTCAGTGTGGTCCTGTATGTTAAAATCTTCACAAGTATGTCTTAATATGTCTCTTTGTGTATTTGTGAACTATGTCATGTGTGTGCAATTTATTTTTGACATTGCTTCATTTTCTCCACCTCTCCAGTGTCCCTTCCCATCCAGAAGGTCTCAACACACTGATGATAGTGCCTTGTTAGTGGTAAGAACCTTGCACAAAATGGAGTTTTAAATTGCTGTGTCTAGAGATTGGAGAATAGCTATTGTATTTCTCATTCAGAAGTGATCCAAATATCATAAAACATGATGGGCATCATTGCTAAATGCTTTACAAAATGGCTAGAACTGTTTTCCTACATTTCTGCTCATGATTTGTGCAGTGACCCAGTGTTCTGCAGCTATGGCTGAAATATCTTTGTTAATGTTTTCAAAAGTAAAACATTTGCATTGAGAACCATATTGGCTTTGTATGTGTGTTGGGAGTTTTTTACATGTCATTTCTTATTCCAGGTGCACTTATTTTATTAATCATTAATTTAGCTAATGAGTCACATGTGTTAAATGGGTTTCTTTACTCTGTGATGCTAATCATACAACTGTGCATTTGGCATCCTATTTAGTCTTCTATCTTAAGCTACTGAAAATCTCAAACTTTAAAAAATGACTTATAACTCAAGATTATCTCTCCATGCCTATTTTTAAACTCTGGGAAACATTAACTTTTGGAATGCTTTCTACTGATCATTTTTAACACTGGTTTACTTTTATTCCCTGTTTATCAGCTGAAAATCAGTATTACATGAGAACTTTATCGATAGTTTTACTTTTATCAGACTTGAAAGGTAATTCTAATCATTTACATAATTTGTCCATCATGTCGTATTTCTTTCACTGTAGTATTGAAAATCAGCAGTTCAAAAGTCTGCTCTCCCTGTCAGCTCCTCTCTCGTGTGCTAGTGACCGCCTCTGTTTTGTGTGCTACTGCATGAACTGTGTACTGAAGCATGAGATTCCTATTACGTAAACTTCCATTGTCTGTTCAGATTTCTGTGTGTTCTGAGATCATTTCCTTTGAAGTAGAAAAAGCACATTTTAACTGGTCAGTCTTACAGGTGAATGTAGCCAGCAGCTTCTGGAGTTTCAGTGGAAGTTCATTGACATGAGAAGCAACTAGTTTAAATTAATGCAGAAAAATATTGAGTGCCTGTGATGATTTGGACACCCTGCCAGAGTTATCTCATTCACTCCTCACAGCAACCTTAAGGTGAAGCTTATCACCGCTTTACAGATGATTACTGAGGCATAGAATGTCTTGTGCAGAATGTGACTTGTCCAAGGTCACAGCTACTAAGTGCCAGGCTGGGTTTAAATCTCAATCTGGCTGACTTGAAAACCTTCATTAAATGCCACGCTGTATTCCCTCCTACACTATAATAGAAAACAATTTAGGAAACCCAAGATGAGGTTTAATAACATGTATAGTAAGTGATATAAGTCTGAGTTCCAGACTTTTATGTCAAGGAAAAAGTGGAAGTTGGAAAAACAACAAAATCCCCTTCAGCCATTTCAAAACACATACACTTGTCCTTTAGTTACCAGTATTCATATCTCACCTAAATTCGATGGTCTTTATTCTTTCTGCCATCTTGGAGTCTGAGGGGGCCTGCTGGGAACAGGACTTCTATAATGGCAAATATGTCTGCAAGGCTGTGGTCCATGGCCATTTTTGCTGGCTGTAAGTGAGGTCTCTGAACCAGAAGGAACACACAGCTCTTCTTAAAACTGAAGGAGTTAATGGTCAAGGAGAAACTGAATTCTCTCTAGGTAAGGGATGTGCTTATGTATACACAGCAAAAAACAGCACAGTGACTCCTGGCAGCAAATTGAACAAAACCAGAGTGGTCTGGGAGAAGGTAACTTGTGCTCATGGAAACAGTGGCATGGTTCATGCTAAATTCCAAAGCACCTTTCCTGCTAAGGCCATTGGACACAGAATCTGTGTAATGCTGTACCTCTCAGGAACTTAAACTTATTGAAAACTAAATAACCCTGGCTGTTGTGGCTCAGTGGATTGAGTACCAGCCTGCAGACTGAAAGGTTGCCAGTTCCATTCCCAGTCAGGGCACATGCCAGGGTTGCAGGCCAGGTCCCCAGTTGGGGGTATGCAGGAGGCAGCTGATTGATATTTCTCTCACACATTGATGTTTCTCTTCCTCTCTTTCTCCCTCCTTTTCCCTCTCTCTAAAAATAAATAGTACTGGCTGGTGAACCAAAGGGTGTTCAGTTCAATTCCCAGTCAGGGCATGTGCCTGGGTTGCAGGTCAGGGCCCCAGTAGGGGGTGCTTGAGAGACAACCACACATTGTTGTTTCTCTCCCTCTCTCCCTCCCACTCTCAAAAAATAAAATAAATAACATTTTTAAGAAAGAAAATGGATTTGTCTTCTTGTAAAAAGAAAAAAATGCAAGGTCCATGTCATATATTTTTTAGTGCAAACTAGTGTCCAACACTGCAAAAAAAGTCATATTTTAAATCCTACCTTTGATCTTTCCAAAATTACTCTTTGGTTGCTTCATACAGTAAGATTAAGTCCATATTTCTTAATATGGCCTACAAGTTTCTTAGACTAAAATCCAAACTTCTTAACATGGCCTGTAAGCTCTTGCATATTCTGACTACTGTCTGTCTCATCTCTGTGTTCATGCTATGCCAGTAGTTTCCAGCTTTCCAAATCTAGCAAGCCGTTTCCTACCTACTTTTGCAATGCTATTTCCTCTACTTGGAATGCCTCTTCCAGCATTTACCCAGTGGTTAATTCTTTCTCATCTGTCTGGTATCAGCTCAAATGTCACATCCTTAAAATGACTTTTCTACAACTCTCCACCCTCAAGTCAAGTTTATGTCTCTATTATTAATTTTTATACTACATTTAGGTAGGTGTTTGTTATTATATATCTCCCCCTTATTAGACTACAAGATTGTAAGCTTCATGGGCCCAGGGATAGTCTCTGTTGCATTTACATGTGTGTACTCAATCCATGTCTTAGTTGTTGGGATATATTACATGCTCAGTAAGTATTTCCTGAATGAACCCGTAAATGCTATGCATCTAATAATCCTCATTAAATTGTTTCATGATGAAAAGGTCTGCTGATAAAGCAAGGTAAATGTTGAATTTGAATTATTAAAACAATAAATCTATTGAAATTTAAATAACTTGAAATACAGAATTTGAAATTATTAGTAATATTTAATATCAGTTTTCTAATATTCTCTTTGGGCTGCTCTTCAGGTTTCTATGGCTTTCTTCTATGTCCCATCTGCATCTGTATTCCATCTCTACCTACTTTCTCTTCCATCCACTTCCTTTTTTCTTTGCCAACATAGTGGCTTTTGGCCTTTTCATATTTGAAATTGACAGTAATTGCAGTACATTTGAGTATAAGGAGGCCAAGGAAATCTCAACAGGTAACATATACACATTGTATTGCTGCTGTCACCATCTTGCTCTTTGGTACATTCTTCAGTTTTTTCTGGCGTAAGGCAGGTTATGTTGCAGTATATATTACACACATGGGGGTGGCGGGGAGACACTGCTGCATGTCATCTCTCATTAAAAGTAGTTGTATTTATTTTGTTGACCACCTACACACCTTTTTTCTAAACACTCACATATGTTTTTGTTCATCTGTCCCATGATTCATATATTTGTGACCCTAATTTAAATTTCTCAAAATCATTTAACTAATAAAGCTTTTATTATCATTAAGCTGACATTTTGTTGTCTTTTAATAGCTACAGTCTTATCCAACACGCTTTGTGAAAGTCCTGTCTTCTCTGATTTCCATTCCCCACCAAATGAAAAAAACTGTCATGTTTTGCGCAGCTTTTATCCGTAATCAAAATTGTGTACAACAAATACTAATACTTACTCTAATATATCTAACTAGTTGTATGCAGGTTGGCGAATGGATAAAGGAAAAGGAGAATTCTACTTAACCTCCTGTAGGTCATTTGGACTTTCTCAGAGGCAGAAATAATATGCCTTAAGGGGTGATGTAGAATTCTCATGTTTTGTCTTCTAACATCAGAGCTATTAAATTGAATTTGGATTAATATTGAAAAAATATTGTTCTTCATACTAGTTCTACTTAGTTAAAATGACCTTTTTGAGTCCAAAACAAAGATGGATGTAAAGAGGACCACACCCAGAAATATCATAATTAAATACCAAAGGTTAAAGATAAAGAGAAAACCTTAAAAGCACCAAGAGAAAAGCAGTTAGTTACCTACAAAGGAGTTCCCATAAGACGGTCAGCTGATTTTTCAAAATAAACTTTGCAGGAAAGAAGGTACTGGCAAGAAGTATTCAAAGTGATGCAAAACAATCTACAACCCAGATTACTATGGCCAGCAAAGCAATCATTTAGAATCATAGGGTAGATAAAGTGCTTCCTAGACAAGATAAAGCTAAAGGAGTTCATCATCACCAAGCCATTATTATATGAAATGTTGAAGGCACTTAAGAAAAAGAAGATCAAAATTATGAACATTAAAAGGGCAGTAAATATGTAACTGTCAGCAACAGAATTTTAAAAAATATCCTAAGAAACGTCTAGTCAAGATGGAGGCATAGGTAAACACAGCTTGCCTCCTCACACAACTACAGCAAAAATTACTACTGGATTAAAATATAACCCAGAATCATAAAATCGAGTTTATGGAAGTCTAACAACCAAGGAATTGAAGAAACCACATTCCTCCAGATGGGTTGTGGGATGGAGATGCAGAGATGTAGAGAGGTACAGAGATGTGTAACAGGCTGGTCCCACACCCATGTGTGGTGGATAAAAGTCAGGAAGGGTACCTTGGGAGCAAGGGATCCCAGCCCCACACCAGACTACCCAGCCCAGAGTTACAGCATCAGGAAGATAAGACCTTATAAATGTCTGGCTGTAAAAACCAGTGTGGACTGAGATGGTGGAAGAAACTTTGAAATTCTCAGGACTGTCCTCGTATAGGGCCTACAACAGACTTAGGACTTAACACAGACTCACTTCCTCTGAGGTTCGACACCAGGGCAAGAGCTTTAAGGGCAGCAGTGTAATGTGAGAGAAATTATAGTGACTGGCATAAGGGGGAGTTCAGGAGACAGCTTCCTGCTGGACAAAACTTCAGAGCCTAGGCAGCAGCATTGTCCCCTCTCTGAGCCCTCCTCCACGCAGAGCCACAGAGTGGTGATGACATGGCTTGCCGCACCCTGATGATTACCTATGGCTCTGCCACATGCAAATTGCCAGTGCACTTTTCTACAGTAAGCCACACAACTAAGACAAGAAGGATGCCTAAATGAACAGAGAAATATGGCCCAAAGGAAAGAACAAAAGTCCCAAAAAAGAACTAAACAAAATGGAGATAAGCAACCTCTCAGATGCACAGTTCAAAACACTGATTATAAGGATACTCAAGGAACTCATGGGGTACTTAAACAGCATAAAAAAGACCCAGGCAGAAATAAAGGATACACTAAGTGAAATAAAGAACAATTTACAGGGAAACAACAATAAAATGGATGAAGCCAAGAATCAAATCAATGATTTGGAACATAAGGAAGAAAAAACAACCAATCAGAACAAGAATAAGAAAAAATAACTTTTTAAAAAATGAGGACAGTCTAAGGAGCCTCTGGGACATCTTCAGATTTGCCAACACCAGAATCATAGGGGTGCCAGAAGGAGAAGAGGAAGAGCAAGAAATTGAAAACTTACTTGAAAAAATAACGGAAGAAAACTCCCCCGTATTTGGTGAAGGAAATAGACATGCAAGTCCAGGATGCACAGACAGTCCCAAACAAGATGGATGCAAAGACACCCACTCCAAGACACATCATAATTTAAATGCTAAAAGTTAAAGAGAGAAACTTAAAAGCAGTAAGAAAAAAGCAGTTAGTTCCCTACAGGGGAGTTACCATAAGACTGTTGGCTGATTTCTCAAAAGAAACTTTGCAGGCTAGAAGGGATTAGCAAGAAATATTCAAAGTCATGCAAAGCTGTCATTTAAAATCAAAGGACAAAGTGCTTCCCAGACAAAGTAACACTAAAGGAGTTCATCAGTAATAAACCATTATTATATGAAATGGTTAAAGTGACATATTTAAGAAAAAGAAGATCAAAACTATGAACATTAAAATGGCAAATTCACAAGTATCAACAATTGAATCTAAGAAACAAACTAAGCAAACAAGCAGAACAGAAACAGAATCATAGATATGGAGATCATTTGGAGGGTTATCAGCTGGGAAGAGGGAGAATGGGAGGAAAGTTTCAGGGATTAAGGAACACGAGTTGGTAGGTACAGAATAGATAGGGGGATATTAAGAACAGTGTAGGAAATAGAGTAGCCAAAGAACTTATATGCATGGTCCATGAATATGAACTAAGGGGGGAGATTGCTGGAGGGAATGGGAGGTGCCTGGTGGAGGGGAATAAAGGGGAAGAAAAAAATGGGACAACTGTAATAGCATAAACAAAATATATTTTTTAAAAACTTAAGCAAATAATAGAACAGAAACAATCATAGATGTGGAGAACATTGGGATGGTGGCCAGTGGTAAGGGTGGTCTGGGAAATGGGGGGAAAAGGTGACAGGATTAAGAATTACAAATAGGTAGTTACAGAATAGGCAAGGGGATTAAGAGCAAGTATGGGAATGGAGTTGCCAAAGAACTTATATGCAGAACCTACGGACATGAACTAAATGGGAGGGGATCGCTAGAGGGAGTGGAGAGTGCTGGGATGGGTTCGTAAGGGGAAAAAATCAGGACAACTGTAATAGCATAATCAATTTTAAAAAGCCTGTTAGACATGAAAAAAATAAAACAAGCCCTTTGGATTTTTTCTCTTATGTCATAGGAACGGCACAGGACTCATTAGTTTCAAGGCTATTTTACTAAAAAAAATGATGTTTCTTGTTTTATTTCTGCGTAGAATTGTTTTTACCATCATTTTTTTCATTTCTTGATATGATATGAGGTGTTGAAATAGTTTGAATAGTAGGAAAATCTCAGATATTTCACGCAGAAACTTTTTTACTGACATGTCCCCTAGAGCAAGGGACATAAAGGAAAGAATAAACAAATGGGACCTCATCAAAATAAAAAGCTTCTGCACAGCTAAAGAAAACAGTATCAAAATAAAAAGAAGAACCAATTGTATGGGAAAACATATTTGCCAGTGATACCTCAGACAAGGGCTTAATCTCCAAAATATATAAAGAACTTACATGACTCCACTCTAAGAAGACAAGCAACCCAATTAAAAAATGGGCAAAGGACTTGAACAGACACTTCTCCAAGGAGGACATACAGAGGATCCAAAGACACATGAAATGATGTTCAATATCGCTAGCTATCAGACGCAAATTAAAACCACAATGAGATACCACTTCACACCATTCAGAATGGTAATCATAAACAAAGCAACAAACAACAAGTGTTGGAGAGGTTGTGGAGAAAAGGGGACCCTAGTGCACTGTTGGTGGGACTGCAGACTGGTACAACCACTATGGAAAACAGTATGGAACTTCCTCAAAAAACTAAAAATGGATCTACCTTTTGACCCAGCAATTCCACTGCTGGGACTATATCCTAAGAACCCTGAAACACCAATCCAAAAGAACCTATGCACCCCAATGTTCATAGCCGCACAATTTACAACAACTAAGTGCTGGAAGCAACCTAGATGCCCATCAGTAAATGAATGGATCAAAAACTATGGTACATTTACACAATGGAATTCTATGCAGCAGAAAGAAAGAAGGAGCTCCTACCCTTTGCAACAGCATGGATGGAGCTGGACAGCATTATGCTAAGTGAAATAAGCCAGGCAGTGAAAGACAAATACCATATGATCTCACCTTTAACAGGAACCTAATCAACAAAACAAAGAAACAAGCAAAATATAGTCAAAGACACTGAAATAGAGGACAGGCTGAAAGTGACCAGAGGAGAGAGAAGAGGGAGTTTCAGGGGAAAAGGGGAAGGGTTCACAGGAACAAAGCTAAAGGACACATGGACAAAAACTAGGGGCAGGGTGGTAAGGGGAGGGAAATTGGGAGGGATGGGTGGACGGGCTGGAATGGGAGTAAAAGGGAGAAAACTGTACTTGAACAATGATTAAACTTTTTTTAAAAAAAGAAATAGTTTGAATTATACAAGTGGAAGACCATTTTATAAATTATGTTCCCCCGCAAATATTCTCCCTGCCCTAATATCTTGGTAAACCATTTGAAAGTTTGTCAGTGACCTTTCCTTTTATAGTTTTACTGACTAGATCTGCCTGCCTTTCTGCCTGATGTTTTGCTGAAAAAAAATTCTGCCTTCTGTTCTCTTTCTCTTTTGAAATGTAGTCGCTGTCAGGGTTGAATCAGGTGGGCTGTGCTGCTACCCTGACTCATTTGTCTGTCTTCACACCTGTTAAGGTATCTTTTGTTACTGTAGCTCACCAGGAACTTTGGGGAGGGGTTACTTAGTGCAGGTCTTAAGTTTTTCAATGGATTGGGCCAATAGCAAGCTATCTGAAACCTAGGATTGCATGAAATACATTAAGCTTATAAAACTGAGTTTAACATTAATTCACTTGAAATTTTTTGAAAGTTTTATCATGCCAGAGATAATCATAAAGACTGTGTTAATTCTTTATATTCTGATTCTAATTGAAATGTCATTCTAATTTTCCTATCAGTGGTTATTCTTTTGTCATGAGTAATTTTATTTTGGCTTTGATGTCTAATGTACCTGTAAAATATTTTGAGTCCTAGTCTCCAAAACTATTTAAACTGTCAACACCCTCTACAGTTGGAGTCAATAAGCTATGACCTCTAGGACATCTGGTTTGGTAAATAGCTTTACGGATACCCAGGTATTCCCTTGTTTATGTATTATCTGTGGCTGCTTTTGTGATTAGCAGCAAATTTGAAATAGTTGTGCCAGAAATCTTATGCTGTAGAAGCCTAAATAAGTACCTGTAGTATATTATTTCTTGAAGGCCTCTAGGGATGGTAATTCCATGTGTTATCACATGATACATAAGAAGTGATTAATAGTCCTCACTGTCAAGATCTTACCGATTTCCAACTCCTATCTCCTCTTTGTTTTACACTTGATTCTTCTTTTCTTTCCAGAGTGGAGACTTTCTAGTAAATAGCAGTCTTCATGTAATTAAGAATCATTCTATAGGTCCAGCAGAAGTAACGCCTGCTTGAGTGTGGTTGGTAGGGTAATAATAAGGATGTAGTAGTTTATAGTTTTTTTTGTTTTGTTTTTTGTTTATTTTTTAATATATATTTTATTGATTATGCTATTACAGTTGTCCCATTTACCCCCTTGACTCCCCTCCACCCTGCCCACTCCCTCCCACCCACATCCCCCCTTTAGTTCATGTGTCATAATTTCTTTAGCTTCTACATTTCCCATACTATTCCTGCTCTCACCCTGTCTATTTTCTACCTACCATCTATGCTACTTACTCTCTGTACTTTATCCCCCTCTCTCCCCACCGCACTCCCCTGTTGATAACCCTCCATGTGATCTCCATTTCTGTGGTTCTGTTCCTGTTCTAGTTGTTTGCTTAGTTTCTTTTGGTTTTGTTTTAGGTGTGGTTGTTAATAATTGTGAGTTTGCTGTCATTTTACTATACATGTTTTTTTTTAATCTTCTTAGATAAGTCCCTTTAACATTTCATAAAATAAGGGCTTGGTGATAATGAACTCCTTTAACTTGACCTTATCTGAGAAGCACTTTATCTGCCTTCTATTCTAAATGAAAGCTTTGCTGGATAGAGCAAACTTGGATGTAGGTCTTTGTCTTTCATGACTTGGAATACTTCTTTCCAGCTCCTTCTTGCCTGTAAAGTCTCTTTTGAGAAATCAGCTGACAGTCTGATAGGAACTCCTTTGTAGGTAACTGTCCCTTTATTTCTCGCTGCTTCTAGGACTCTCTCCTTCATTTTTACCTTGGCTAATGTAATTATGATGTGCCTTGGTGTGTTCCTTCTTGGGTCCAATTTCTTTGGGACTCTCTGAGCTTCCTGGACTTCCTGGAAGTCTATTTCCTTTGCCAGAATGGGGAAGTTCTCCTTCATTATGTTTTCAAATAAGTTTTCAATATCTTGCTCTTCCTCTTCCCCTTCTGGTACCCCTATAATTCGGATGTTGGTACGTTTAAAGATGTCCTGGAGGTTCCTAAGCTTCTCCTCATTTTTTTGAATTCTTATTTCTCCATTCTTTCCTGTTTGGTTGTTGCTTTCTTCCTTCTGGTCCACTCTATTGTTTTGAGTCCCAGTTTCCTTCCCATCACTATTGATTCCCTGTGCATTTCCCTTCATTTCTCTTATTGTAGTCTGCATTTGTTTATCTAATTTGCGACTAAAATCAACCAATTCTGTGAGCATCCTGATCACCAGTGTTTTGAATTGAGCATCTGATAGGTTGGCTATCTCTCGGTCGCTTAAAAGGATGAGTTCTGGGGTTTTGATTTGTTCTTCTGTTTGAGCCATGTCTCTCTCTTTCTCTTTTTTGTTTTGGTCTGGTCGTGCCTGTTACAGTAGGGGGCAGAGCCTTAGGTGTTCACCAGGGCGGGGCACCCCAGTCGCTGGGTTGTGGCTTTGTATGTGGGGGCGGGGCCGAGAGGGAACAATGGCAGTCGCTCTGTTGTCCGTGGGACCTCAGTCCCTTCTGCTGCTTCCCCCAAGCAAACTGGGCCCCTCTGGTGCCAATTCCTGTGTGGGTGGGCTTGCGCACACTGTGGGACTCTCCAAGGACCTCTCCTGTGAGGCTGGGTGTCTCTCCCTGCGCCTCAACTTCCACAGGCGTCCACGATCAGTGTCCCAAAGCTCTATTTCCCAGCGCTGGGATCCTGAGTTACTCGCACTGCCTTGCTTTACAATCGCCACCTCACTGGGTCTACCCATTGCCACCCCTCTGCCGGGGCCTGCCAGCTGCCGCTTGCGCACTCAGGGTCCACCCGCTGCAGTCTTGTGCTCCCCAGATGCCTTATGCACCTGGTCCCAACTCTCTCTGCTTTCCGCGCTGCGACCTGTGCCCAGCTACCCGACTCTGCCCCTCCTACCGGTTTGGATGAACAGGTCTATTTCAACTTCTTGGTTGTCCGACTTCCATTTAAATAAATTTTCTGTCAGTTCTGGATGCTATTCTGTTTCTAATTTGTTGTTGTTTTCATCTTGGTTGTGTGTGGAGGTATGGTGTGTCCACCTATGCCTCCATCTTGCTGGAAGTCTCGTAGTTTATAGTTTTAATTTGAACATTTCACCTAAAATATCCTCCAGTGTGCTTGAGTGTGATATTGTTATGTTACAGAATTACATGCAGCTTTTGTATAAAAAGATTTTGTAATAAAGAAGGGGCATTACTTGTGCCAGACCATATTTGAAAACTATTACAGTGCTACCCTTGTCTTCTCCCTAAATAAACTCTGATCCTTTTACATGTCTTCCCCAGCCTGTCATTCCTTAGGAACTTTCACAAGTTCTCTGTCTCCCATTTTGGCTCCACGGTCCCCAACTACAAATGTATCCATCATTAGAGCTTGCCTGGTGCTGAGCATGAAACAAGGGTCTTTCGCATGTCTACTAAGCATTACATGGGCTTTTTCTGTTTTGATACTCATTTTGCTGTGTCTACTGTAATTCTCAAATGGTTTAGTAATACACCTATATGAAAGTTAATTTCCACATCTTGTATGTTTTGTTTTCCAGAATACTTAATTTTGCTCTTGAACACTTTTACTTCTCTAATTTACCGAGTACCTTAAAATTCTACTTCATGTCCTTCTAAATGCTGACTCTAGCCTTATAACATCTGTAAACTCGATAAAACCTTCCTTCTAATGCTATAGGTACCTGAATCACTCATGAAGAAACTTTATAATTCTCTTCTTGTTAACCCTTTGCTAGCCTGCCTCCACTAGTTTCCTCATTTGAGCAGCAACACAGAAAATTATTTGAGGGACTTTTTCAAAATTCCTTCGAGGAAGTTATGTAAGTAGTAGCATTCTAATTGTGGAGGAGAAAAATTAAATTTCACTATACTCAATGGATACCTTAGGACATTAGGGCTTATTCTACCAAGAATCATAGTTGAGAAAGGCGAGATGTGAATGAGCCAAAAATTGTGTGGTGATCTACCTTTCTATCAGACCTGCTACACTGTCAAGTGAATAGTTAAAAAGGATTTATTCTTTATTTGTTGATATGCCACATACTTTATAGCAGGTATACACTATATTTAGGAATGATTTTATTTCTTTGGTTGATTAACGAGTCATGAGTCGACTTCATATTAATTTCCTTTTTTTGCTCTTAATTTTCCAATAGTTCTCAAATTTAGTCAATGACTTGCAAGTGATTTAAACTAATTATTTTAGTATCCTAGAATGCAAGTCACTGAGATTTATAGTTTTAATAAAAGTACATTTTAAAAATCATAGCCCTGGCTGGTGTGCCTCAGTGGATTGAGCGCCAGCCTGCAAACCGAAGGGTTGCTGGTTTGATTCCCAGTCAGGCCACATGCTTGGGTTGTGGTCCCCAGTAGGGGGCGCATGAGAGGCAACCACACATTGATGTTTCTCTCCCTCTTTCTCTTCCTCTTCCCCTCCTCTCTCAAAAAATAAATATTTAAAAAAACAAAAAACAAAGTACATTTTAAAAATCATTTTAAAAGTTGCCTCTATTCTGACTTTGTTTTTAAATTTTTAAGTATATTTTATTGATTATATTATTGCAGTTGTCCCTATTGTTCCACCTTAGCCTCACTCCCTCAGGCAATCCCCACACCATTGTTCATGTCCATGGGTCATGCATATAAGTTCCTTGGCTACTCTATTGCATATACTGTACTTTACATCCCTATGGCTGTTCTGTAACTACCTATTTGTACTTCTTAATCTCATCTCTTCACCCATTTCTCCACACCCCTTCCCATCTGGCAACCATCAAAATGCTCTCCATATTCATGATTTTGTCTCTGTTCTTTAATGCTTAGTTTGGTTTTTAGATTCAGTTGTTGATAGAAACATGTTTATTGCCATTTATTGTTCATAGTTTTTATCTTATTTTTCTTCAATAAGTCCCCTTGACATTTCATGTAAAAATGGTTTGGTGATGATGAAGTCCTTTATTTTTTTCTTGTGTGGGAAGCACTTTATCTGCCCTTCCATTCTAAATGATAGGTTTGCTGGATAGAGTAATCTTGGGTATAGATTCTTGCCTTTCATGACTTTGAATGCTTCTCTCCATTCCCTTCTTGCCTGCCAGGTTTCTTTTGAGAAATCAACTAACAGTCTTATGGGCACTCCTTTGTAAGTAACTGTCTCCTTTTGTCTTCCTGCTTTTAAGATTCTCTCCTTGTCTTTAATCTTGGGTAATGTAATTATGATGTGCCTTGGTGTGTGCTTCCTTGGGTCCAACTTCTTTGGGCCTCTCTGAGCTTCCTGGACTTCCTGAAAGTCTATTTCCTTTGCCAGATTGGGGAAGTTCTCCTTCACTATTTGCTCAAATAAGTTTTCAATTTCTTGCTCTTCCTCTTTTCCTTCTGACATCCCTATGATTCGGATGTTAGAATGTTTAAAGATATCCTGGAGATTCCTAACCTTTCCTCATTTTTTTCAATTCTTGTTTCTTATGTTCTGGTTGAATGTTTCTGTCTTCCTTCTGCTCCAAACTGTTGATCTGAGTCCTAGTTTCCTTCCTGTCACTGTTAGTTCTTGGTACATTTGCCTTTATTTCACTTAGCATAGCTTTCATTTTTTCCTCCATAATTTGCAGCCATATTCACCCAATTTTGTGAGCATCCTGATTACCAGTGTTTTGAATTGTGCATCTGATAGGTTGGCTATCTCTTTGTCGCTTAGCTGTATTTTTTTCTGGAGCTTTGATCTGTTCTTTCATTTTGGCCATGCTTTTTGGCCCAGAGCACCTGTTACATAGTAAGAGTGGAGCCTTATGTGTTCACCAGGGTGGGGAAACCCACATTCTGTGTTGTGATGCTGTATGTGGGGGAGGGTCCAAGAGAGAACAGTGCTGCTTGCTCTGCTCTCTGTTGGTTTTCATTTACTTCCCCTGCTACCCACAACAAATTGGGCCCTTCTGGTGCTGGTTCCTGGGTGGGTGGGTTTGTGTACCTTTTAAGACCCTGTGGGTCTCTCCAGTGAACTCTCCTGTGAGGCTGGAGTTTCTCTCACTGCCACCTCAACCCCCACAGGTGTTTTCAGTCAGAGGCTTTGAGACTTTATTTCCCTGAGCTGGAACCCTGGGTTTTGCCGTCTCTCTTATCCCCATTTGTTCCTCCTCATTTATCTGCACAAGAATGTGGGACTGCCCAGACTGCAAGCCACTGCTTCTCCTGGTCTGCCAGCTGCTGCCTGGCCAAGAGTCCTCTCCACCTGGCTGCCTGTCTTCTTCCTCCTACCAGTCTGGACGAATGTTTCTTCTTTTAACTCCTTGGTTGTTGGACTTCCATACAGTTCGATTTTCTGTCAGTTCTGGTTGTTTTCTGTTTTCAAATTTGTTGTTGTCCTTCTTTTGGTTGTGCAAAGAGGCACAGTGTGTCTATCTACGCTTCCATCTTGGCTGGAAGTCTAAGCTAACTTTTATAGTATGTTTAAGAACAAGGTAAAACTAAAGCTGTAAAACTTTGACTTGGAATAGGCAGTAGTTTCCAAGGACACAAAACAATAACCATAAAAAAATGAAGTGAGAGATTTCATCCAAACTTTTTAGATAAGTAAATAAAAATAAAAGCATCTATTATGAAAAGAAAATACTAATAAAGTGAACAGGTAGTTCAGACCAGTGTGGCTCAGTGGGTTGGGCATTGTGTTACAAAACTAAAGGTTGCTGACTCAATTCCCAGTCAGAGCATATGCCTGGATGTTTGTCTCCCTCTTTTAAAGGGATGCACTTTATCCGCCCTTCAATTTTAAATGATAGCTTTGCAGGGTAGAGTAATCTTGGCTCTAGGTCCCTGCTTTTCATGACTTTGAATATTTCTTGCCAATCCCTTCTAGCCTGCAAAGTTTCTTTTGAGAAATCAGCCGACAGTCTTACGGGAACCCCCCTGTGGGGAACTAACTGCTTTTTTCTTGCTGCTTTTCTCTCTTTATCTTTAACTTTTGGCATTTAAATTATGATGTGTCTTGGAGTGGGTGTCTTTGCATCAATCTTGTTTGGGACTGTCTGTGCATCCTGGACTTGCATGTCTATTTCCTTACAAATGCAGGGGAGTTTTCTTTCATTATTTTTTTCAAGTAAATTTTCAATTTCTTGCTCTTCCTCTTCTCGTTCTGGCACCCCTGTGATTCCAGTGTTGGCATATTTGAAGATGTTCCAGAGGCTCCTCAGTCTGTCCTCATTTTTTTTTTTAATGCTTCCTTCTTCTTGATTTTTTGAGTAGTTTGTTTTTTTTCTTCCTTATGTTCCAAATCACTGATTTGATTCTTGGCTTCATCCACTTTATTGTTGTTTCCCTGTAAATTGTTCTTTACTTCAATTAGTGTATCCTTCGTTTCTGACTGGATCTCTTTTATGCTGTTGAGGTTCTTACTAAGTTTCTTGAGATCCTTATAACCAGTGTTTTGAACTCTGAATCTAATAGACTGCTTATCTCCCTTTTATTTAGTTCTTTTTCTGGAGTTCTGATCTGTTCTTTCATCTGGGCCATGTTTTTTTGTCTCCTCATTTTGGCAGCCTCCCTGTGTTTGTTACTACATATTAGGTGGAGCTGTTTTGACTCACTGTCCTCATAGCATGGCCTAATGTAGTAGTTGTACTGTAGGGTTCAGTAGCACAGCCTCCCAGATCACCCAAGGTGGGTACCCAAGGTATGCCCTTCGTGTGAGCTGAGTACACCCTTCTCTTGTAGTTGATCCTTGACTATTGAAAGCAGGTCAGTGGAAGGGATTTACCCAGGCCAGTCAGCTGGAAGGACTGGCTGTGACCATTGATCACCAACTCCCACCCTCCATAGAGGCAGGGGCAGAGTGGTGGTGCTTCATCATAGTCTGTAGCTGTCCACTGGGTGCACAGGCTCTGGGGTTTCCCCAGGTGGTGCAAGCCAAGGTCAGCCCCCACCTGTGTTTTGTCTGGGGCCACCTGCATGAGCTATAAAGCAATCTGATATGGCTGCCATTTGTGCTGGGCTTGGAGATATCCAGGGGAAGCAAAGCTGTGAATCTAGGCTGGCCACTGCTAGTACCAGGCCTGGGGCCACTTAGGAAGAGGTAAGGGGGCTGAGGGCTCACTGATGCCACCTGTTGCTTTTTTTGATAGGATTTAGGAAGATGTGAAGCATGAGCCAAGACCAGCCATTCATATGGAAAAGTCAAGGTTAACAGCTGGGTGAGCCTGTAAGTTGAGTGGCATAGAGTCTCAGGGGATCTTCAGGGCAGGACAAACAGTGTTAGCCAGGTTGATGGAGTCTCAGATATGGCCCCCACCTGCCAGATCTATGGCTCTGTCTGAGGACAGCTTAGAAAAGGGTCTGCTGGTCTTTCTTTTTGAGAGAAAGCTGTCCCCCCAGCTCCCACGTTGGTGTCAAACACTTCAGTTCCTCCCTGTATGCCACTGGTGTCTTCAAAGCTGCTTCCTTGATACTGGAGCTCAGAGGGAATAAGTCTCAGTAAGTTTGTGTGTGGGTTATTGAAGGGGAAATGCTTGGGACTCTAGAAGTTTCTTCCATTGACTCAATCCCCAGTGTTCTTTGCAGCCAGAACTTCTGGGGAATTACCTTCCTGGTACTGGAACCCTGGGCTGGGGGGCTGGTGTGGGGCTGGGACTCCTCACCCCTGCTGAATTTTTATCCCCACCACATGTGGATATGACACCCATTCCACGTTTCTGCCCCTTCTACCAATCTGGTTGGATGTGGTCTTTAATTCCGTAGTTGGCAGACTTCCATTCCACTCGATTTCTATTGAGTGATAGTTCTGTATTTTAGGTGTAATTTTGATGTGTTTGTGGAAGCCCTTTATTCCTTAGCCTAACTCCTACTAATAACTCTTTTAAAATATTTTTAAAATATTCTTACTTTATATTGGAATAATCTCCACTTTTTTCCTTGTCTGTGCCATTGGTCCCGGAACAGATCTTTGTCTAGCTTATAGCATTCTCCTTCCTGTCTCATACTCTTAGAAAAGGACAGTCTTTTCCTTATAAAGACATCCAGGTTTGCCTCATTGCCTCTTCATTTCTTTCACCAGTTCCTGTTGTCTTATAAATCTACTTAAATTTCCATTTTATCTCAACATTCTAAATTTAGTTTATTGTTGTCTGTAGACTTGATAAACATGTCTTTTTAACTAATGAAGAAATAATACATTGTTTCACTAAAGAATGCAGCTTGCTCTATTTATCTTTTCCTTTTTTTAAGATTTCATTTATTTATATTTAGAGAGAGGGGAAGGGTGGGAGAAAGAGAGGGAGAGAAATAACAATGTGTGGTTGCCTCTCTTGCACCCTCTCCTGGGGACCTGGCCAGCAACCCAGGCATGTGCCCTGACCGGGAATTGAACCAGTGACCCTTTGGTTCACAGGCCAGTGCTCAATCCACTGAGCCACACTAGCCAGGGTGCAGCTTGTTCTTTAAGTCATAATTCTCAACCTAAAATTATCAAACCAAGGAGTAGTTACCACAAAATTGTCTTTCAGATCAATCCAAGAATTTAATAGTATGGCTTCATTCATTCATTTATGCATTCATTTTAGCGGTTAAAATCCCCTCTCAGTAATTTCATCAGACTGATCTCCAATTAGGTATAAAAGATTTCTGCAAATATTGAAACCAGAAAAGAGAATAAACATGGGAGCAGGTGTGCGTGTGTGTGTGCGTGTGTGTGTTTTAAAGTCATTTTGTTAGTTCAAGAATGTGTCATGGTTATTATAAGGTCATATTTGAGTATAATTGGATATAAGACCTGAAACATTGTTGCTGTTCCAGCTTTTCTTGGCTCCGCCCCCGCCCAGCCTGCATCGTCTCTAAACCGGCAACTCGTGCTTCTTTTTCAATGAACGTAACTACGTTCTGTTGTTTTTAACGTAAACTTTGTACCAGTTCACTCAGCTCTTCTTCCTTTGTTCAATGAATTAAAAGCATCTTGGACTCAAATACTATCTGGGAATACAGCTATCTACAATATTTAAGCACCTTACTTCCTAAGTGAAACGAAGAAACCTTCATCACTCTTTCTTAACACATTAAATTTTACTCTCTGGAGGAGAGTGGGGGAATACTTTAGAAATTATACCAGAAATAAACTATTATAAAATGAAATTTTATTCTTTCCTATACATTTCCCAGTAAAGTTTTCTGCCTTAGGATGATCTTTGTTTACAAGCACAGGAAAGGCCTTTTATATAATAGTACTGTTTTTAGAGGCTGCAATACATAGACCTTGTGTTCTATGGAATTAAATTAAAAATTTGGCCTTTGAACAAACATACAGAATTAATACATTAGGCTAAATCATCCTTTCTAGACTTAATTTTGAAGGAGAGTTGCATGGATTTTTTCTTTTATTATCCCAAAATTGTCATAAATGCAGAGAGTACCTCTTTTCAAATAACAATTAGTTTTCTGTTTCTCCACAGAATGATGACAGATCTAATGCTGTATCAAGTTCACCTACAACAGAAACAGGTAATGGACACAGAGGTGCAATTCACCACATCAAGATTATAATTCTTTACCAGGATTTTCCTATCTGATAAAGTACTTCTTTTTTTTTCAATTACAGTTTACATTCAATATTATTTTGTGTTAGTTTCAGGTGTACAGCATAGTGGCTAGACAATCATATTTACAAAGTGTTTCCCTACCAATATTTCAAGTACCCACCTAGCTGACAAATTACCTATCAGAGACCTGTAGCTTCCTTTCCTGAGATGAGAAATCAGATGCAGAATTGGGAACTTTCTGCACGTTTTCAACTTTTTAATTCAGCTGATTGTTCAACTATCCAGCAGTTTCATATGAACAAATTTCATATGAGCATGAGCGAGCAGTGCTGTAGGTTTGCTTGCAAGAGACCATGTTCAGTGCAATAATACTCATTCTGCCTTTCCTGATACACCAGAAATAACATGACAGTTAAAAATACATACAAGCGAGCCCTGGCTGGTGTAGCTCAGTGGATTGAGCGCAGGCTGCGAACCAAGCATCGCAGGTTCGATTCCCAGTCAGGGCACATGCCTAGGTTGCAGGCCATGTCTCCCAGCAACCACACATTGATGTTTTTCTCTCTCTCTCTCTCTCTCTCCCCCTTCCCTCTCTAAAAATAAATAAAATCTAAAAAAAAAAAAATACATACAAGCAGCCTTCCTGCTGACAGGGTTACTTTCTGTACCAGATTTTGTATTAACAAAATTATCTTTTTATACCATTGCCATGTTTGATTTTATTTTTTATTTTCCATTTATTGAACTTGGGTGACATGTGTCTGTTACATATTTAATGATTTTCTATTTCTTTTTATCTAATTTTCTTTCTTTGCCAATTTAGTTCATCATTTCCCTGCATATTCTTTTCCTGCTGCAATGCAGAGAAGCCAACCCCAGCGCCCGGAAAGCTTCCTTTTCCGATCAGCTGTCAGAGCTGAAACAAATAAAGGTGGGAGGTTGTGACTCAAAGCGGGGGAGGGGCGGTTTTATACAATGACACTGTTACATGCTTTCATACTTCTACCCTGAGATGTCACCTTGGCAGAGGCTTTACACTCTGCATCTATCTACAGTCTTGCTGACATTGAAGCAGGAGACTTCTTTGAATTTGTTTTAATTAGAAAGTTTCTTTGTACCACCTAAAAGCAGGTTATAGTATTGTAACAAATAAAATTGTCTTTTAAGCCTTTAGAGAATGTTCCTCCTCTCTATAATGAGCTCTATTTCAGATTTTTCTGTTAATAAAAGCTGTTTTCTGCATTCTTAAATAAATGAATCAGTAATTTTTTTTACATCTTCTTGGCCTCATTTTTTTTTTACTTAATATGACAAATTTCTTCCCCGTCCCAAAAGAAGTTGCCTGAAATTAAAAACAGATTTTAAGTCCAAAACTACTTTCAGTGTAACTGATAGATGCACTTGCAGTGAAATGTAAAAATTAAACCAGAGACCTACTGCTGATGGGATTGTAAATTAGTATGGAAAACTCTTTACCTTACCTACCAGTGTTGAACATTTGTATGTGCTATGACTAGCAGTTCTGCCTTCCGAAATATGTACGCATATATACAAAAAGATAGGTACAAAAATATTCATAGCAACATTATTCATAGTAGCCCCAAACTGAACACCTATCAATGATAGAATGTATAAAAAATTGTGGTATATTTATGCATTGGGATACCATATGAAAATGAGCAAATTAATATACATAACATGGACAAATCTTGTAAACATGATGTTGATCAAAAGAAGCAGATACAAAAACATGCATATATAAATATGGTTTCATTTATAAAAAGTTCAAAAACGGACAAAACTAACCTGGTGTTAGAAGTCAGGAAGGGCACAGAAGTAACCTTTATGTACTGATGGGTGGGGAGCTTGAGAGGAGGCTTCTAGATGTTGGTAACGTTGCATTTATTGAACTGGTTGTGTTCACTTTGCGAAGATAATTTATTGTGCTTCTCCCTTATGATTTGTGTGTAATTTTCTACATGTATGTTATTTTTCAAAAAAAACATTGAGTGGATGCAATCAAACAAAAGTGGTTGAGCCAAATGCATAATGGACATTTGTTGGGTTTTTTAAAATACTGTTCTCACTTTTTGTATATTTGAAAATTAGCATAATTAAAACCTTTTTAAAAAGCATGAATCCTGAAGTAGAAAGTGCTACAAGGGAAGTGTGATCGGGTGGATCAAAGTATTTTTCTGACACTGGCAAATCACCTTTCTGTCTTACACGATAATATTTTTTAGGTCATGCTTCACCCCTTCTTCTGTCTTCTGCAACTACTACTGATTCTACAGATGCCATCACAAGACAGAATTTAAGGCAGAGAGAAGAAGAACTGGAATCAATAGATCAACTACGGAAAGTGTGTATATTACCTGTAAATTAGTTTTTCGTTGATATTGGTATAGTCCATAATCCTGCAATCACTTGTTTACCTATCTTATAATTTCTAATAGAATTAAGAAGTGCCCATTGCATGGTGAATATAAAAGAAATTTTGCTGTTAAGGAAATTTTTTCAACTCTTTACTAGGAGAATGAGATAGGTTTTTCTGTAAAGCTTAATCCTTGGTCCTACTCATTTTAAAAATATTTTGCCTCATGTATAGAATTCTTATAAGAGTAACAGTAATTTATATGTATGTACTCATATACATATTATATATCATATATAGTATATTTTTTTTATTTTGGAGTGGAAAGACAATCTAGTTTTTTGTGTTTTTTTTTTAACAGAAAATTGTAAATGAATTCCTCATTGTATTTTGCACTACTGTGGCCTGGTTGCCACACATGTGTAATTATTCTCCTTAACCTATTGACTTAGATAAAAGGCTAAAATAGGGACTATCAACTTGGTATTTGCATTTTATCTTGATTTCTAATGCAATATATTACATGTTCTGTTCTTTTAGCATATTGAGTACCGGTTGAAAGTATCTCTGCCTTGTGATCTTGGAGCAGCTCTAACTGATGGTGTTGTTCTTTGCCATTTGGCCAATCACGTGCGGCCTCGATCTGTCCCGAGTATTCACGTTCCCTCACCAGCTGTAGTAAGTGTGTAACGTGAAGAAACGGTAGCTTATTAAGTATGATGGCAGGCATTGTGCAGAGTGCTAGAGATACAGACATGAGTAGTGCAGTCCCTGCCTTCCCTTCACTTCTACTAGAGAAAAAAAAGGCACATAAATAATGACTATAGCAGTGTAGTAAATGTTACAAGGGAGGTGTGTAAGAGGTTGCTATAGGAATACAAGAAACGGACCACGTAATTCTGCCTGGAGAGTTCAGGAAAGCCATCCCACAAGAGGTAAAATTGTAGGAATTCTGACATAGTATTGCTAAATTTGAAAGATAAGGAAGATCATGGCACATTCAAGGAATTTTAAAGTTGTTCAGAACAGATCATACACAATGTTTGGGTGCAAATGGCAGGAGATGTAGTTAGAGAGGTAAGCCTAAGGCCAACACCTATTTTTGGAAACAAAGTTTTATTGGAACATAGGCCCACTTATTTGTTTATATATTATCAATGTTGCTTTCATGTTCTTAGCAGAATAGAGTGTTTGCAACAGATCATATGCCCCCCCCCAAGATTTAAATACTTATTATCTGATATTTTAAGAGAAAATTTGCTGTCCTGTCTGGATAGCTTGGTTGGAGTTTTGTCCTAATACGCCAGGGTTGCAGGTTCGCTCTCTGGTTAGGGCACGTGTGAGAAGCAACTAGTGAAGGCATGAGTGAGTAGAACAACAAATGGATGTTTCTCTTTCTCTCTCGTCCTCTCTCTCCCCCTCCTTTTTCCCTTTCTCTCTAAAATCAATTTTTAAAAAATAGAAAAAGAATGAGTTTGCCAATGGTATGATCTAGAACTTTGAGTTTATAAAGCAATTGGCAAGAATATTTTTAAAGTTAGCAAAACAACTTTTAAGACTTTGCTAGTAACACCATGTTTTCTTCCTTTGCAGCCAAAATTAACAATGGCAAAATGCAGGCGAAATGTGGAGAATTTCCTAGAAGCCTGCAGAAAAATTGGTGTACCTCAGGTAATAAATTTATCATTTTTTATATTGCCCAAATAGACTTGGGTGTTATTTACCTAAAATATTCCAGAAATGCAACATGATTTTGTGTTACTAGATTCAATCAATATACTTTTGAGCAGTTTTCATAATTATTTGCAAGGACCAAGCAAAGAAATCATACACGTATAAATTTAAATATATTGTAATAATTTGTGTTAAGTAATCAAAATAGGTATTCTGATATTTTCTTAAACATCCCCACATACCGTTTGACTTGTAGTAATACATCTTTACATATAGTAGAGTCTGTGCTTCCAAATAAGTACATCTCAGATTGAGAATGCTTCAGTTGGTTTCAGGGTTTCTAACACTTGCTTTAATACTTTTTTTACATGTTTACTTTGAAATAATTTTAGACTTAGAGAAATGTTGCAAAAATATCACAGAGGCCCTGACTGGTGTGGCTTAGTGGGTTGGGCATTGTCCCGCAAACCAAAGGGTCACCAGTTCTATCCTGGGTCAGGGCACATGCCTGGGTTGTAGGCATGAGAGAGGCAGCTGATAGATGTTTCTCTCCCTCTCTTTCTCCCTCCTTCCTCCTGTCTCTAAAAATAAATAAATAAAATCTTTTAAAAATATATATCACAGAGAATTATTGTCTGCACTTCACCCAGGTTCCTCTGCTGTTAACACCTATATAAAGACAGTATGTTGTCCAAACGCACAAACACTGGGACGATACTGTTAACTACATAACTGACTGTGTTCAGATGTCCCCAGTATTCCCTCCAAGCTCTAATACTTTGGAATTTACCACCCAAGAGGCCATTTCTAGGCACTTGTCCTGCTGTTGAACAGGATTTATTTCCTCCAGCTCCTTCAGTTACAGCTTTATTGCCCTTTAGTAGTACAAAAAATTAAACTTTATAGATGTGATTAAGGGACATGAACTTGTTACACTTTTTATTCATTTAGCCTTTTAAAAAAACAATTCTGTTAAACTAACCAAGCATGGTACTTTTGGTACTCTTAAAAAATATTATATTCAATGAAATCAAATTTAAAGAAATAAATAATTTGGTGACATTTGATACTTTTTTCCATTAATCACAACCATTACAGTTCTTGTCATCATATTTTGTACAACCTTCAAGAAGAAGAACATGATTCTTCTGTCTCCTTAGTTAGCTGTCAGAAACCTAGTACTGGCCCTGGGCCCAGCAACTGCACTGTTTCTCCTGAAGCGAAGCCCTGTCCTGATAGCTGTCACAGCAGTGTCGCCACTCTCTTTATCCCGTTCACCCCTGTTGTCTCTTAACCAACCATGAGTTGAGGAGGTCAGAGCATCATAAGACCAATGAGTACTTTTCTCTCTCAGCTCTCACATGTTGCAAAATGAAAGAAAAAGAGCCCAGTCCACAGAGCACCTTCATTAGTGTGAATTCCCAAGGTTTTTTTCTCCTTTTATTAAATAGATCATGATTTTACTATGTATTTTTCACTTTTGTGGGTTTTTTTAAAGATTTTATTTATTTTTAGAGAGGGAAGGGAGGGAGAAAGAGAGAGAGAGAGAGAAACATTGATGTGCGGTTGCTAGGGGCCATGGCCTGCAACCCAGGCATGTGCCCTGACTGGGAATCGAACCTGCGATGCTTTGGTTCACAGCCTGCACTTAATCTACTGAGCTATGCCAGCCGGGGCCACTTTTATGTTTTTTTAAACTGAATTATGAAAGAATTGAAATTTACATTTAGTACTAGTTAGCAAGGACCTTTATTGTTCCTATGAACAAATTCAAAAACTTTTTCTCATTTTTATATCGTATAGTTTTCTAAAAGGCTCATCATCTCTTTTAGAATAAACCATTTTTAAACATATAACCCATAAAAGAGCATTAATAAATTGTCTAAACAAATAGCATGCATTTTCTCCATATTAACAAGCAAGTTCTAATATTCGTATGTACACATTATATTAACATTCAGTGCTCCCCTTCTGTCTATTGAAGATGCTCCTACCTGGTCAGCACATTACGCTGGTAATGGCAACTAGAAAAAAGATATGAGTGAATGAAGAGTCACTGCATACAGGAGAGAAGAGTGCTAAAAATAGCCCCAAGCAGCAAGACATGTTAGCAGAATTAGCCTATGTCAAACTGGTTAAAAGTACTGTTCACCAGTGTTTATTGTGATGGTGCCTGGACTCTAGGCTTTACAGAACCATCATCTGACCCAGATTTAAAGTCCATACACTGAAACTCTTTCAGAATGTACCTGCCATCGGTCAGCAAAATACAAAAATGGAGTTCCTTAAAGCATGCGTTTACTTTTGCCAAGCAATGGTTAACAGTATGTATTATGGGCCAAGCTTGCCCCTATTCCTATCAGAACTGTGCTGTTTGAAGGCAGGAGAAAAAAATAAAAGACGCGGTGGGTAGATGGGGGTTCTTGACACATCCTTCCTCTTTCTCCCTCCTCCCCACCAGAAAGGGGAAATGGACACTCCACACAGGCCACGTCTTCCTCTCCTCTGCCCTCCACCCTCGTCTGTCCCACCACCACCACTGCTGCCTCTTGGAGAGGGGTTCCTGTTAGGCTGCTACTTCTGCTACAAAAATTAGTCACTTGCTTTGAACAGAGTGAAGGAAAATGAACACATACACAAACACATAGGTTCAAACCAGCATGCTCAGGGCCCTATGCTGCAGGAGGAAAGGGAAAATCTATGCCTTTTCTTCCTCCTTGGTTCTCCCCTGCTTCTGAGTATTCTAAATGACCTAAAAGCCACCAGCCACTCTTTCTGTCTGACTTGTAAAGAAAATCAAATGGTAGAATGTGAAATTTAATATTGTAAATATCAGATTTTGTGTATAAAGGCAAACAATTTCCTTTCCCAATATAACTTATAGAGTGGTTACAAGGTAAACTATGAATGAAATACTAAAACGGTTGACTATTAAAAACCTTTGATGAGGTTGGACATAGGGCTATTTTTATTATGCTTTTATTAAATATATGTTACATTCAAAAAAACTACAGTGGGGGATAAAAATTTCTAGGTGAGATCAGTATCTTATGTTCTAAAATTACTATGTGTTATGTGATGAATATTTTCCCATTATCAAGTCCAATAACATATTTATTTATTTAATGTCTTAATCTGTGAACTGGAAGGTTTGGATGATCTATAGAGAGCCCCTTGTGGCCATAGATTCACTTTGTGTGTATTAATGAACTAGACGTGGTTAAGATGGGTTTGCCTTGATTCTTAGAGGAACACCAAATCATCCAGTACACCTTACTTCCAGCTACTAAATTTCTCTGATGATTGGGCTTTCCTCCTTTTTGAGCCTTTTCAATTTATCTGGCTTTGAAAACCTCCCTGTCAGCCTGCACCCAGGTTTTGTCCTTGCTTTCTGAAGAAAAGAAAGAATGAGAGTCGAGAAAGCAGTTCCTCCTACAGACCTCACCGTTCTCAGGCTGCACGCAGCCCTCAGCGGCGCCCAGCGCTGTTCACTGTGTCCTGAATGTTCACACTAGGCACCAGCCAGCCAATTTTATTCAGCTATTTTGTACACAGAGAATTCTTTATAATTTTTTCAGCATTTTAATTCATCACAGTAAAAAATGTTATATGTTTCTTTGAATATGATTGAGACGATCATATTGAATTCTATACTCAAATCTGTATTTCTGATCCACTAACTTTGTTTTTCTGTTTTCCTTTCCTGCTCACACTTTGGACAGGACAATCTTTGTTCCCCTTCTGACATCCTTCAGCTAAACCTCAGCATTAAGAGAACTGTTGAAACACTACTTTCTCTCGGGGCACATTCAGAAGAGTCCAGTTTTGTCTCTGTCTATCCAGCTTTTGGGTTTTGTGGCATTTTATTGTACTTTAATGTTGACTCTCTGTGTGCTCTACTACTGGTTCTTCCCCTGTAGCAGAAAGATTGCATTCCCATGGTTTCCCACCTCATTCCTGTGCTTGGTAAAGGAGGTTTGTTTCTTTGTTCAGAACTATTTACATAGGTGCTTTTTTCTTAGCCATCAGAGAGCGAACTGATAAAGTAGATTAATCCTTTCCTCACATGTCCAGATGAGCAACCCATCGCATTAGTGAGCATTTATGAGGACTAACGAAGAGTAAAAGGCCGGCATGTTTTCTCCTGGTGATTCATCATCTATTCTCCTGGCCCGTGGGGTTGTTTTAATTACATGCTGAAGCGTTTCTATTCATACAATCCTGAGCCTGTTCTTAGAATATGACTAAGAACTTTATTTTCAAATTACATAATAAAATTCCCATCTGGCCATTTTTCCATGCCTGAACACACCTTAAGTGTTGAAATTGTAAGTTGCTGAACATTTTCAACAGCTGCTCCTAAGAATTGTACCCTTTCAGGTTTGGGGGGCACATGGTCACCTAAATCCCTGCATTGAACTATGCCCTGAAATCTCACTTTTGGCCTTATGGGCATCTGGAAGGCACTAGTCATTTAATTTTTAAAATTTTAATATGATCAGAATTTTCAGTCCAAAGATCGTATAGGTTCTCTAGATTGCTTTTCTGAGCCTGATGTGCACATTTCAGTCCATGACAAGCAAATGGGCTGGAGCTGACTTTGCAGGGGTAGGCACCTGTCCAGATTTACTGTGTTTATCTTTAACTACACTTCACTTCTGGAATCCTATTGAGAATTTAAAATTGTAATGTATGTAATTACCAATACATTTTAATCATCTTAATAGGTGAACTTGTATTTTATAGGCTGTTGAGGAGATTATATCAACAGTAGTAAAGTTTTAGGCAGCAGTCTGTGTTCTGTACCAAAGGCAGTGATGATCCTCGCTTTCAGATTGCTTATTAGTATATTAGCTGCTAGCCTTAATGCTTGAAACTACTTTATAATTGCACATTCTAGCTCTCATGAAGAGTGTTTCTGAACATTCAGGACCCCGAACTCTGGTATCAAAGTTGAACGACTGAACACAAGTATGAAGGAGTATGTAACATGCTGTTGTAGAAGTCAGCCTCATGGCTTCCATTTTCTCCCATATTAAATGACACAGTTACCACATTAAAAAGAGTTTACTGTTAATGCTGAAACATTGAACACTGTTGAAAACTTTAGTTTTATACAGTAATAATGCTTTTCAGGGTTGGGGAGGGGGCTTTTTTTAAACATGTTTCTGAGTCAGGGATCCTTCAGTTCTGTAGACTTTTGTCCCTTTAAAAAAACACCTGATAAAAAATACATTGTCTTGTGTGTGGTTTTGTGGGAGTAATTGTGCATTCTTTTCAAAATACACAGGTTCCCTCTAAGCAGCTGAAGGTAACCATACATCTGGAAAGCATGGCCTCTGAGGACACGTCTCAGTCACAGGCCACACAGGCCGCAGGGGCACTGCCGAGAAATAGGTCTCTTCCAGGAGCAAAGCACCCTGACAGTTCATTTTAAGTGTAGTTAACCCTTACTTGCGATTACACTCAAAGTATTTATACAAAGTTGATAGTTTTGTAAGAGCAAAAGACAGCAGTTACCTTGTTTTATCAGGTAACTATTTTTAAAAAAGAAACCAGCATAAGGACCAATAACTGCTCAAAATAAATACTTGGTATATTTTTTTATTACAACTTATTTTGTAAGTCTTCCTAATAATATAGTAAGTGCCAATGAAAAGCTGAGAAAAATCCAGTTATCTTATTTAGTATGTATAGTTGTTTGTTTGTTTTTTAATGAAACCAGAATTCCCCTTTGTCCTTTGTGAGAGCAATCTCTTCTTTCTGAATATTTAGTCTTAATAGAAAAACCAGTGACAGGTGTTATTCTTAACATACGCCTTTTTCTCTTACAAAAAAAGATCGACCAAACAAATTAATGAAATAAACAAGATAGAAGTATTTAGCTTCCTTAAGCAAACATGTAAATGGCTTTTAAATACATGGTAATTAGGTTATTCCTAAGCTCACATCATAATTTTCCAGTATAATTTATTCATTAAATACCAGCAGGATATGAAATACTTTACTCTTTCAAATACAGTGTTTTTTTTTTTTATTTTATAATTCAGATTTTTAACTAATTCAAACCATTACTTCCATGAATTACCCAAGGTAGGGGAAAGTTCTCAAATACATCTAAATCTTAAGGATGCACTTCAGTTTCCTCCCATGAACCCTGCCCAGTACTGGGGCTCTGAGTGGGAGAGCCCTGCTTGTCCGTCACAGAGCAGGCCTCCCTGTCCAGTGCAGGGTGGGGATGGCACGAAACAATCTTGCATTCCTAGGGTATGTAATTTCCAAAGTGCTTTCTCCTACCGTATTACATCTTTTCAGGCTGGAGCCATCTATCTGGAATAATGTGTAACTTTTTCTGTTTTCACCGTACTGATCTGCATTGCTTTTATTTATCAGGAATGAAGAATGTTGCTTTCCCTCCATAGTATTCTGTTTATCCTCTGTCATATGTGTAAGTGTATCTAACCTGTCTATTTTCCACTTTTCAAAATGGTCTCTATGTACTTTTGGTTATGTTAATAAAGTGATACTGTCAGATATCATCTCTGTGTAATTCATATTAACAAAGGTCAGCTTCCCAGGTACTGACTTTTCGTATCTCAGTTTATTATTATTATGAGGGGGAGAAGAGATGGTTATTTTTTCTTTTCAGTTCTGTGATGTTCATCCTATTTTCTCTTGTATTTGTTTTTATGTCACATTATCCCATTGCAGGAGCAATTGTGTTTGCCTCTCCACATTTTAGAAGAGAAAGGTTTGAGCCAGGTTGCAGTGACGGTCCAGGCTCTCCTGGAACTGGCCCCACCCAAGCAGCAGCAGCAGCAGCAGCAGCCTGCAGTGTAAGGACTTCCAGCAGCTTGGACACTGGCCTGGCCAAAATGGAACAGGACAATGTGATTGCTGCTGCCCGCCGTCTGGGTAAAGGGACTGTTTCCGTGATTCCTAACAGGAATATTTTGCTTTATTTCTCCATTTTAGGGGAGGCTATATCCATTTCCATTGAATTGTTTTGAAGACATGGTTTTCACAAATAAAACTTAGTCCTGTCATTACTGAGAGCCTAACACTGAAGCCTACATGGGCAGTGCTATCCCTGAGAATAGGCTTTCCCACATACCAGAAAGATCTCAAAAAGATATTTAGCTCTTGAAGGTACACACATGCTCTTCTATTTACCTGTTTCCAAGACCTGTAGAGTCAACTGGTGTCTAAACTTGATTGTTCAATAGAATGTCCTGGAGCATTTGTTAAAATACAGCTTCTCATTCAGTAGTGTCCAGTGTGAAGCCTGGTTGTCTGCATTTTCCACAGACATTTCAGGTATTCCACATAATGGAGACCACTGTTCCCAACTAGATATTTGTATGATTTGGGGAAATAACAACTCCACTGTGTTTTTCAGACATATTTAAAATTAAAAACTGTATTATGACTACTTGGACCGTTCTGTCCAAGGCAAAACAATAACATAGAACTGGGGGTTTTTGAACAAAAAATGTTTTGTCCAGGGTAAAACAAAAACAATGTAGAGGGTCTAGATTTTGCATAATAAAACAGTGAAACAAATACAGTTGTATTTAAGGCCATTGTCCTAACCTCCCCACGCGTAACTCCAGCCTGTCACACTTAGAAGATGGTTCCAAATTCTCAGGCTAGCGAAAGGCACTGCTCAGCATCCTGTGCATGGGCTTCATTGAGCCCCCACCCTTTCCCCTCATGCCACTCCCACGATACCTGGACCTGTCAACACCTTCCAATCAGAGCCGTGCACTTCCAGCTCCCTAACTAATGGAAGATTATAAAAACAAAGCAAAAGTAATAAAGGAAAAGCCAAGAGTCTTATATTTCTTTCAGGTAACTGCCAGTTCCCATAGCTGAATTAAAGCACTTGTGGGTCCTAAAAACAGCTTGCTGTCTTTTCATCTAGCTCCACCACCAGCGCGTTTACTCAATTGTGGGTGGAATAAAAGGGTCTAAGGTCTCCCGCCACACAAAACACAAACGCAGGAGCCTTTATCCAAGCCATGTGGGGAGACAAGAAGTTCAGGCCACTTGGGTCTTTCTTCCCTTGTATTTTGATCCCCTTTCAGTTGTCAGTGATGTGTTTTGGTACTCACTGCCTTTGTAAACGAAGTAAGTAGAGTTAGTGAAGATACTAGTTATCTAGGTTTTTTCCTGTTAACTGTTCTGGGTTTCCTTTACCAATGCATGCAGTTGAGCATAATGTTCTCGCTCTTTTTATCATGTAAATGTAGCACCTAAAAGTAACTTTGGATAAAAGTTGAGTATCTGGTTAAAATAATACTCTCCTTGTTCTCACAAGGAAACAAGTTCATCACAACATTACCACTTGTTCAAATTTAAAATTATGTAACACAAAACATCTGCACTCAAAGCCCAATGCTTCAGGGTCCTCACAGAAGTAAAATGTCTTTTAAGGGCTTGGAGTCAGACCCATTGTATTTACAGTTCCAAACACACCCACTAATCATAGACTTGTTTAGAATTTACTGTGTGTATTTTTAAACTATAGATATTTTTCCTTCTAGTCAGCATTAAACTTCAGTACAGTCTCCAAATTATAGAGAGCTATATGAGTGGAACTGAGCAAAGGACAGGACTCAGTCACCTAGAATGCAAGGAATAATCCCAGAAGACATACATAATGCAACATTCAGAACATTTGCAACTAATTTTCCTAGAGGAGTAAATGGAAATTTCAACTTACTTCACATTTTTCATATAGCATGAGACTTTATTAATGAATTTTTATCAGACTAATTCATATTTATATTTGAATTGCTAGAAAAAAATTTGTGCAGTTTTGGTTGATAATGAAAGGAAAATACTGAATATATTGAATTTGTCAAGATGCAAAAAACATGGTTTTGTTGGAAATTTTTTTGTATTCAATGTTTATACCTTTGTTTTTGTTTGTTTTTTCAATTTTTTTAACTTTACTGAGGTATAATTTACATGGCAACAAAAATCAGTTGCCTTTAGTAATGTGCAATTTTTTAAGTTGTACCTTTGTTTAACTGAAGAGAAGGTTTAACATTTAGCCTTGTTGGACTCCAATGTAAGATGAAGACGACTTGGTAACAGTTCTACCTAACATCTATGGATGAGCTTCCTGCTGAAGCAGCAGCCTTCCCAGTGCTGAGTGTGAAGGAAGACAAGGCTGTGTGCTCGCCCACCAGGGCCCCTGCCTGCCAGCTGCAGAGACAGGTAGTAAGTCAGCAGGTTTCTGGGCTTTCAAACTCACTCCACTCCAAACCATGTTTCTCTGGAAACAACTCATGGGAGGAGGGGCCTTTGTATTAGGCTAGAACAGAATATGAGGCTTCTTAGTAGGTCACTGTCTTTAATAGCTTTTTGAAATACAGCCTTGGGCCTAATCAAGGAATCTGATTTCTCTTACTTGATCAGCAGTGACTAATAATGTGTGACTATGCTGATGAGTATGATGAATTTTTAGAACCTGAGCACTTAAATGGTTATAGAAATGAAGGAAAACATGGATATTTACAGGCCTTGTTATATACTCATTGCAGTGAAATGGTTTACAGCAGATTCATTTTCTGAAAATGTAAACATGTAATTAGTAAATGATTTGTGAAATGTCCTATGTTTGTATGTCTGTAAATATGATTACATAGGTTGTATGTATAAATATGTCAATATCATGTATGTTATTTTAAATTGCCTTTTTGCCACCTTACACTTGACATTAAAATAAAAGCCAACACTTCAATAGCATGAAATAAAGCCTGGTTTGAAAATGTTCATATTTAAAGCATAGTTTTCTTGGCAAAAATGAAAGAGTATCTAATTCTCCAAAGGAACATCAGATCAGTAGAAACTGAGTCCTCATAATAAGCCCTTGATCAAAACGTACTTTTTAAAGGAAGTACAGCTGTCCGCAGTACCCTGTATTGGAGTTAGATATACAAGGCTTATTAGTACATAAAGTATGTGTGACACTTTTGGACAGTTTTCCTCTCAGACACTACCAGCTGTGCCATTGGAAAAGCTTTAGCATCCCAAGATACTCTGTTTTGATTAAGTAAAGCTAGAAAGACCCAGCAGGCACATTCTTTTATTAGGGGAATAGGGAGAAGAACTGACCATCAGGTATAGGCTGGGTATTTTCACATGCCTCGTCTCTCTTACTCAGCACCCCATAAGGCGAGAATTGTTGAGTAAGCAAAATAGGTATAGACCCTAGTGTCTCATTTTCAAAAATATTTCCAACTCTGACATGTGTGGTTCTGTGGGTTGGGTGTTGTCCTGCAAACCAAAGGGTCTCTGGTTGGGGACAATGAAAGGCAGCTGATTGATGTTTCCCTCCCTCTCTTTCTCCCTCCCTTTCCCTCTTTCTGAAAATAAATAATGTCTTTAAAAGAAAATCTCCAAACTAGCCTTCCAGTGGACCAGTGTCCCCCATGTTTACCTTGTGTGGATTATCCTAAAATCTCATTTCTCTCTTATATTTATAATTTATATTCCTACCTATTTCCCAGAAAAGCAGCTGATGCAGCTTATAAGGTGTACATTCCATGCCACCACCAATCTCCAGTAAAAATACTGAAATGACCATCTAAGATAGGAAAGAACCAACCGTTAATAAAACTTTACTTTATGTGTATTACACTGGACACTTTATAAATGTTATCTTGTACTTCCCACTGGACACTTCACTTTTGTTCATAAGAGTTTTTTCACTATTGACCAAATAAAATCAGAATCAGAGACGTATTACATGAATTACAGAAGCTTTAATGTGTCACTGTTGTGAAGTTTTTTGGGTTTTGTGGTTTTTGTAAGAAAGAGCAGGAGGAATCTTCACAAGGCTCCTAGATACACTTCTTCCCAGCACAATTTTTTCAAAATATGAGAAAACCCTTAATCATATAGTCCTATTTGGGGTCTGAAAATTAATATGATGGGCCAAATGAAATTACAAGGCCACACCTGGGAATATCCAAATAAGAAGCAATCTATAGATAAGTAACTGATGATAAAAGATGTCTCTTATTCCATTCAAATCCTTCCCATCGCCAGAATATAGGAGGAAAAGACAGAAGATACTTGGTCACTATTTCTTGCCTCTCCGCTTGTCCTTGTCTTTACCTTTTGAATCCTTACTGTCATCTTTGTCCTTCTTAGGCATACTGAAACCACCAATTTCATTCCGTATTACAGTGCCTCGCCACCAGGCCTGGAGCTGGAAGAGAAACGGGGAGTGAGTACAATTTATAGTATGCCTGACAAGCTGCATTCCTTCTAAGTAAGGGAACTGGTTTCTGGTAAAGTAACATCTTTCCAAAGAATGGACTGACACGTGGTGGTGGCATGGTCTCCCCACAGCAGTGTTTGCGCAGTTGTGCAGGGCTTAAGCCTTGGACTCTGAAGTTTTCAGGAAATTAAAAAAAAGGAATCTTTTATATTTAGAAGCCTGATTCCCTTGTACTTCTGCTATTTATGAATATCCTTTCCCATATCTAACAACCATTGGATCCAAAAGAGATGTGAGTTACCCTGGCCCCACACAAAAGCAAGCATTCATTCAAGAATGTGCAGATAATCTAGATTACTTCCACAGACTTCCTGGTGCACTTCTATCTTTAATGACTAAAGGATCAGTACTCCTATTTTCAAAAGCTAAGCTTTAGATAGCAACCTTGAATATCGTAGTCATTAGACACAACTGATCTGAATATAGTCCGGGTTACTTTAAAATCACACTAAGTCCTAAAGACTGGAAGCAAACCCACTAGTGAAAAGAAAAGAAAGGTGGTCTTCAGTTCTTAGATTTTTGCTCTCAGTTGAGGAATCCTGGCAAATAGAAAACACCAGAGAAGTTCAATAAATACTTGCTAACTATATATCGGACTCTCCTAATGGAAAGCTCAAGTTTGGATCTGGATATCTGGTCCTGAATGTACTTTAAAGCTTACTTTCTTAATCTACCCCCTAATAAACATCCCACACCAAACTATAGTCTGCATACATCTGATCTCAGCAGACCTCTTTCAGAGATGAGGACAATCCTCAAAACAACAGTTTCTGTTCAGTTGATGTTATTTTTGCTTGATAGTTCCTAGAATCTGACCTGCCAGGTCAATAATTGCTTACATATAGAAGTTCATGTAAAACTAAAAATACCTCTTTTCTAAACTTATCCCTTCTACCTTTTTCTTTTTTTTTTTTTTTCAAATGGCTTTTATCAGAATCTAGCAGATAGCCTGAGCTATCTTTTAAGTTGTATTTTCAAAAGCAGTAGGATATCAGAACTCCTGCAAGAGCTATTCTGGTTAAAAATAGTATCCTTAAGTTTGACCTCTGGGCACAAACTATATTTTGCTTCCACTACTAGCTGCCTCTTTCCCCCTCCCCGCCCCACCCCACCCCCATTAATGGTTAGGGCGTGTATTTTTCTGTTAACTGTCTCTCTGCACCACTGGACTGTGTTGGCAAATTCCAGTAGTAACAAAGGGCATGTTTCCTCACAGATCTGTTCTGTATTTGATAATAAGTGAGAGGTACTTTGCATTCCTCAGTGTTAACACCAGCTATAAAATTAAGGGGGTCCCAAGATGCCAACTATGGCTTTCTACCTTTATGACGCTCTTTAATTCCAGGAGCGCCTGTTCTACATTCTTCCTGTTCTTCTCCTTTTCTATACGATCTTCAATGATGACCTGTTCATACTCTCTTATCTGCAAAAGTAGACATGAATCGTGTTAAAGGACTCTCTTGACTAAGCTGTAACCAGCCAGCACTGCAATTTCAATAAAAATTTTAAAGCATGCCAAATCTAAAGATAAACCACAGGAAAAAAAACCCTGGATTCCTATGTTATAAATATTCATGTATTAACTTTGGAATTGTTCCCAAGCTTGTTCCCACTTAAATAATTCAGATTTGCTTTAAAATACTTGATAAAGCCCTGAGTGGTGTGGCTCCGTTGGTTGGGTACCACTCCACAAAGCAAAGGGTCACCCGTTTGATTTCAGGGCGCATGCCTGGGTTGCAGGTTCTGTCCCAGGTCAGGGTGCATGTGAGAAGCAGCCAATTGGTAATTCTCTCTCACATCGATGTTTCTCTCCCTGTTTTTCCCCATCTCTCCCCTTCTCCATAAAAATAAAATACTAATTAATGCTGTGATTAATGACCTCAAAATAATGTAATTTTTTTAGAAGTTGTGATAGAATGTACACATCAGATAGTAGCCATCTTTTAAAAGAAATTTGGGAAGTCCTGCATTCAAGGATAAAGCCATAATCAGAAGCATTTGGGAAATCATAATTTACTAATTGTCTTCAGAGACCATAAAGTAGAAATAATAATAGTATCTATCTCAAGAGGCTGCTGTGAAGGTTGAAGAAGTTGTACATGTGAAATACTAATTAAGTGCCTAGACAGAGTAAGCACTACCCAAGTGTTAGCTACTGCTGTTATTGTCCCCACCAGCAGTGTTGCTGCTGTCATTGTTATCATCAGCATCATGATCATCAAAATAGAATCCCATTGGTTTACAGGCAAACCTCTACTCTGTGACCAAAAATAGCATTACCCAGCTACTTTAGCTTAGCTACCACCCACTCCTCAGTGCTGAGCCTTACACAATTGAAACACTACTTCCTTACCATCCTTGCAAGGTCTTGAAGGTGTGCTAAGTCACTGGCCTTAGCAGATTTGAGGGCATTCAGTTCATTCTGTTTCATTTCTGTGTCCTTATCAAATTTCTCCATCCAGAACTCTAGCTTCTCCTCAAGTTTCTATTTGAAAAGAATATTGAATATCGCTTCTACCAGACACAAAACAGTAAACACTGTATAAAATCATTTATATAGAATTCAAGAACAGGCAAAACTTTTCTATAGTGATATAAGTCAGAATCGTGGCTACTTTTGGAGGAAGGATTAATTTATTGACTGGCAATGGGGCATGAGGGAGACTTCTGGTATTCTGTAAATGTTCTCTATCTCTCTAGGTGCTGGGTATAGGGGCATATATACATAAATATTCATTAAACTATATACTTAATGTTTGCGCACTTTATGTTATTCCATTTAAAAATGGGGAAGACAGTCTTTCCTGGATAAGAGAAGTTGCAATGAAGAGGAAAGGAATAGAGTCAGTAGAAAATTGTGAAGGATAAGGAATGGCTTCAGACATCTCTTTGACTGATAACACTAAAAACTAGCTGAGAAGGGTGCAATGTCTTCAAAACTCTAAAAGGTAATAAAGGTGAATCTAAGGTTCTATACCTAGCCAAACTAGCATGTGAATGTCAGCCAAGAATATACTTAGTCTTTCTGGAACAATGACTCAAGAATGTACCTTAGCACAATAAAATGAAAGGTATATGTATAAGAAATGGGAGAGAAACCAGTAAAATGTATACTTAAGCTGTTTCATACACTTTTTAATAATAAATCAAAATCTGGAATTAAACTCTCCAACTGGGCAGTAAAGTCTAATGAGAAAAGCAGAAACAAGGTCTAAAGGTAGATTGCCTACGTTCAAGTCCCAAATGTGGCACTCAAATAAGTTCACTTAAATTCTCTAAACCTTGGTCCCCTCATCTATAAAATGGAAAAATATAATGAATGGTTTCAATATGCAATATAGGGAAGGAAGAGAAGTAGTAACTGAAAGCTTTCCCCAATAAATGCAAGAAGATATAGATATTTACGCTTAAAGAGACAAAATCAAGTACAAATGTGTATGTTAAAAATATGGGGAACTTCCAGCCAAAATGGAGGCATAGGTAGACACACTTTGAGTATGATCACAAAATAGAGGAAAATGTGAAGGCTATGAAAAGTGAAATAAAGGAAAATGTACAGGGAACCAACAGTGAAGAGAAGGAAACCAGGCCTCAACAGTTTGGAGCAGAAGAAAGAAATAAACATTTAACCAAAACAGAATGAAGAAACAAGAATTCGAAAGAATGGGGAGGGCTTAGAAACCTCTGGGACAACAATGTTCCAACATCCGAATCATAGGGGTGCCAGAAGAAGAAGAGGAAGAGCAAGAAATTGAAAGCTTATTTGAAAACATAATATAGGAGAACTTCCCCAATCTGGCAAAGGAAACAGACTTCCAGGAAGTTGAGGGAGCTCAGAGAGACCCAAAGAAGCTGGACCCAAGGAAGCACACACCAAGGCACATCACAATTACATTATCCAAGATTAAAGAGAAAGAATCTTAAAAGCAGCAAGAGAAAAGGAAACAGCTATCTACAAAGGAGTTCCGATAAGACTTGTTAGCTGGCTTCTCAAAAGAAACCTTGCAGGCAAGAAGGGGCTGGAAAGAGGTATTTGAGGTCATGAAAGGCAAGGACCTAACATCCAAGATTACTCTGTCCAGCAAAACCACCATTTAGAATGGAAGGGCAGATAAAGTACTTCTCGGATAAGGTCAAGTTAAAGGAGTTCATCATCACCAAGCCTTTATTATATCAAATGTTAAAGGGACTTATCTAAGAAAAAGAAAATTAAAACTATGAACAGTAAAATGACAATAAACTACCAGCTATTAACTGAACCTAAAAACAAAAACAAACTAAACAACTAGAACAGGAACAGAATCACAGAAATGGAGAACACATGGAGGGTTACCAGTGGGGGAGTGGGAGAGGGAGAGGGGGGAAAAGGTACAGAGAATAAGTAGCACAGAAGGTAGGTAGAAAATAGGGGAGGGTAAGAATAGTATCGGAAATGTAGAAGCCAAAGAATTTATATGTACGATCCATGGACATGAACTAAAGTGGGGGGATGCGGGTGGGTTGGGCTATGCAGGGCAGAGGGGAATAAAGGTGGAAAAATGAAACAACTGTAATAGCATAATCAATAAAATATTTTAAAAATAAGATGAAATACTGCCATTTACATCAACACAGATTTTGAGAGTATTATACTAAGTGAAATAAGTCAGACAGAAAAGGACAAAAGCCATGTGATTTCACTCATAAATAGAATCTAAAATAAAAAGTCACAAATGAACTAACAAAACAAAATGAAAACTTTACATACAGAGAGCAGGATGGTGCTTATGAGAGGGGAAGAGGCTTGGGAGAGGGTGAAATGTCTAAAGGGTGTCAAATACATGGTAATGGAAGGAAACTAGACTTTTGGTGTGAGAACATAATGGTATACAGATAATGAAATATAAAATTGTACACCTGAAACTTACATAGTGTTATTAACCAATGTTACCTCAATTTTTTATCTTTATATATATATATTTTTTATTTTATTTTATTTATTTTTTAGAGAGAGATGAAGGGAGGGAGAAAGAGAGGGAGAGAAACAATGATATGCGAGAGCCACACACCCCCACCTGGGGACCCAGCCCGCAATCCAGGTACGTGCCCTGACCAAGATATGAACTGGCAACCTTTTGGTTCGCAGGCTAGTGCTCAGTCCACTGAGACATGCTACCTACCCAGAACTTACCTCAATTTTTAAAAAGCCCAAATAAGAATTCAACAAATCCCAACAAGCATAAATCTTATATTTCACAATCTGAGACCACAGTGGAAGACAGCAATGGTATAAACCTCAAATGGTAGTTGTGAGGTTCACAGCAGAAACATCCAAGAGTTATTATGAGCAATAGACAGACTCCATTCTTCCCACTGCAACTCTAAGTACAAAGAGCTTAAGACACATAAGAACACCCTTTTAAATTACTCCTGGGTAAAAAGGAAGTAACTTATAAACTACACGTTATGATGCCTACATTTTACTGTTAAAAGCATAAAAAAGATGAAGGATTAATGGAAAAAGAACACAGATATGTGATAAAGCAAAAATAATAAAATGTTAATGGTAGAATCTACAACTAGATGGTGGGTACATGAGTGTTCACTGTAAAATTCTTTCAACTTTGTATATTTAGAAACATAATAAAATTCTGGGGGAAAAACAAAAAAAATTACAAGCTATTTGGAAAGGAAAGACAATGTAGCCTTTTGTAGCAAAACCTGTACATTATAGCCAAAAACTACTTGGAAAATGTTGGTTTATATACATTTACCAGAAAATGATAAAATTTGAAAATAAATGAATTGAACATTTAAGAAACTAGACTAAGCTTTGCAACATAAGCTCAAAAAAGGTACAAGATTTAACTACTCAAAATTAAATAAAAAACATACTTCCGGTCAAGATGGTGGCATAGGCAGACATGGCCTGCCTCTTCACAAAATCACATCAGAATTACAACCATCACTCAGAACCATCAGAAACCAAGCTGAATGAAAGTCTCACAACTACAGAATTAAAGAAACTATATCCATTCAGACTGGTAGGAGGGGCGCAGATGTGTAACAGGCTGATCCCACACCCAAGTGTAGTGCATAAAAATTCAGGAGGGATATCTCAGCAGTGAGGAGACCCAGACCCACACCAGGCACCACCAGCCTATGGTTCCAGTGTCAGGAAGATAAGTCACCACAACTTCTGGCTGCAAAAATCAGTGGCAACCAAGTCGGTAGAAGAAACTTCTGGAATCCCAAGCAGATCCTCTTAGAAACATGAACTCACCTACTCAGACTTACTCTGTCTGAGCTCTGGCACCAGTATGGCATCTTAGAAGGCACCACTGGCATACAGGGAGGAAATGAAGTGTCTGGCATCAAGACTAGCAGAGACCATTATCCCTTTTCTGAGTCCTCCCCACACACAGCCATGGAGTTGGTAAGCTAGTTCCATATTTGAGACTCCATCAACCTGGCTAAAACTGTTTGACCCACCTGTGAGATCCCCAGAGACCCCACTTAATTTACAGGCCCAGGCAGGCTGCTTTTCCATACGACTGACTGGTCTTGGTTCATGCTGCACAACTTCCTAAATCCTATCAAACAAGCAACAGCCAGCCTCAGTGGTCCCTAAACCTAGCACTAGCAGCAGGCAGTCTAGATTCACAACTTGGCTTTGTTTGGAAATCTCCAAGCCCAGCACAAGTGGCAACTACCTCAGACTGCTTTATAACTCAAGCAAAATCATCCTGGGAAAAACACAGGTAGAGGCTGACCTTGGCCTGCACACCTGGGAAACCCCAGGGCCACACACCCAGTGGACAGCTACAGACCACACTGGAGCACCACCACCCTGCCCCCCTGCACAGCTGATCCTCCACAGAAGGTGGAGGTTGATGGCAAATGGTCACAGCCAATCCTTGCAGCTGATCGACCTGAGTAAATCCCTCCCATTGATTTGCCATCAGCAACCAAGGCTCAACTACAAGAGAAGGGTGTACCCAACCCACACAAAGAGCTCACCTTGAATATCCAGGTTGGATGATAGGAGAGGCTGTACCATTGCACCTTTCAGGACACCTACTTATTAGCACACAATGCCAAGATACAGAGTCAAAACAGCACTACCTAATACATAGAAACAAATACAGGGAGGCTGCCAAAATGAAGAGACAAAAATACATGGCCTAAATGAAAGAACAGATAAAAACTCCAGAAAAAGTTAAACGAAATGGAGATAAGCAATCTATCATATGCAAAGTTCAAACATGGCTTTAAGGATGCTCAAGGAACTTAGTGAGGACCTCAACAGCATAAAAAAAGATCCAGTCAGAAAAGAAGGATACACTAATTGAAATAAAGAATAAGTTACAGGGAAGCAACAGTATAGTGGATGTGCCAAGAATCAAATCAGGAATTTGGAACATAAGGAAGAAAAAAATAAACCAATCACAAAAAGAAGAAAAAAGAATCTAAAAAGAGTGAGGATAGTATAAGCCGCCTCTGAGACAACTACAAGTATTCCAACACTTGCATCATAGAGATGCCAGAAGGAGAAGAGGAAGAATAAGAAATTAGAAATCTATTTGAAAAAATTAATTAATGAAATTTCCCTAATTTGGTAAAGGAAATAGACATTCGAGTCCATGAAGCACAGAGAATCCCAAACAAGATGGATACAAAAAGGCCCACTCCAAGACACATCATTATTAAAATGCCAAAGGTTAAAGATTAAGAGAGAATCCTAAAAGCAGTAAGAAAAAAGTAGATAATTACCTACAAAGGAGTTCCTATAAGGTTGTCAGTTGATTTCTCAAAAGAAACTTTGCAGGCTCAAAGGGATTGGCAAGAAATACTCAAAGTCACAAAAAGCAGGGACCTACAGCCAAGATTGCTCTACCCAGCAAAGCTATCATTTAGAATTGAAGGACTGATAAAGAGCTTCCTAGACAAGAAAAAACTGAAGGAATTCATCATCACCAAACCATTATGATATGAAATGTTGAAGGGATTTAGTTAAGACTTAAAAGTCCTAAAGGGACCCTTATCTTCTTTAAGAAAAAGATCAAAACTATGAACAATAAAATGGCAAAAATACGTATGTATCAACAATTGAATCTAAAAAACAAACTAAGCAAACAAGAACAGAGACAAAATCATGGATACGGAGATTGTTTTGATGGTTGCCAGATGGCATGGGGTGTGGAGGAATGGGTGAAGAGGTAAAGAGATAAAGAAGTACAAATAGGTAGCTACTGAATAGTGATGGGGATGTAAAGTGCAGTATAGGAAATGGAGAAGCCAAAGAACTTATATGCATGACACATGAACATGAACAATGGTGGGGCGATTGCCTGAGGAGTATGGAGTGCTATGTGGAAGGGTCTAAAGGAGGGAAAATCAGGATAACTGTAATAACATAACATAATTAAATTGTGACAGGGAAAAAAACAGATTTGTTCAATAAAACTAAAAGATGGTTTTTCTGAAGACCAATAAAATGGTCAAACCTTTGACAAGTCTCAGTAAGAAAAAGGGGAAGAAAACACAAATTTTTTTAAAAGATTTTATTTATTTTTAGAGAGGGAAGGGAGGGAGGGAGAGAGAGAGAGAGAGAGAGAGAGAGAGAGAGAGAGAAACATCAGTGTGCGGTTGCTGGGGGACATGGCCTGCAACCTAGGCATGTGCCCTGACTGGGAATCGAACCTGCGATGCCTGGTTCGCAGCCCGCTCTCAGTCCACTGAGCTACACCAGCCAGGGCAGAAATCACAAATTTTAAAAATAAAGGCTGAAAAGGATAACTACAGAAACAAATTTTTTAATTGTAAGAAACTTTAGTGCACAGCTTTATACTAATAAATTTGAAATAAATGTTTAGATGAAATGAACTATTTTCTAGGAAGATGTAAAAAATGATTCAAAAAGATTTTTTAAAAGTGAAGACATCTACAATTATTAACTGGTTGAAAGGTAGCCAAATATCTCCCCTATAAAATGACACCCACACAAGATTGTTTATGACTGAATTTTATCAAAGTTTCAAGAAACAGATAATCTATTCTGTCCTATTTGTATTTTTACATTTCAGAGCATAAAACGATACAAAGCTCCCCAACTCAGGTTGCCAAGCTAACGTAACTGACAGGAATACAACAAAGAAACACCAAAAATAGTCTGTGGGTTAAGTTTGTTTGTGGAATATATAAATACAAAATTAAAATCCACAAATAAATTCCAGTAGTCTAGTAAAAGAACATGACTGACCAAGTAGGGTTTAGCCCAAGAATATAAAGATGATTCAACTTAATAAATCTATTAATACATTTCACTTTATTAACATATTAAAAGAGAAAAATAGTATCTCATGGACAAAAAATCCATTTCATAAAGCTGAATACTCATCCTGAAAAAAAGAAAACTTAGCAAGGTAAGACCAAAAGAAAATTTGATTTTTTAAAAAAGATTTTATTTCTTTTTAGACAGAGGGGAAGGAAGAGAGAAAGAGAGGGAGAAAAACATCAATGCACAAGAGAAACATCACTTGGTTGCCTGTTACAGGTCCCGCTGGGCACCTGGCTCACAACCCAGGCATGTGCCCGGACTGGGAATCAAACCAATGACCTTTTTGGTTTTTAAGTTAGCATTCAATCCACCAAGCCACACCAGCCAGGGTAGAAAGTCCCTTAATTTGATCAAGTTTATTTACCATAAATCTATGGAGCAAACCTCACCCAATCCCCATTTGTGTCAATATCAATTTATTGCCTTTCAACTCCAAATTCATCCTTCACTGGCTACTGTAGGGAAATCGGGTGCTTGCTCTAAATGTTGCTCTTTTGCCAGCTGGCACAATGTTAAGTATTGTCAGTAGAGGGCACTGGAAGGAAGTGACAGGAGAGCTTCTCTCCCTGATTCCACTGTGCTTCCTCTTTTGTGCCTGGAGCATGGCTGACAGTGGCATGTGTGGGGGACACTCAGTGACACTCTTTCATCTAGTTTTGCTGACACAAGAGGGTTCTTGCTTGCCAAACAATCCATAGTTCCCTGATTGCTACCTTTGCCTCACTAGCTGTGAACCAGCTCTGACCCAGGGCAACAAAGCAAACCTCTCTGTTTATGCCTTCCTTGGATACTGTCCTTCAACCATAAGGTATTCTTTAGAGTTCTCTTTTATTCTTTCTTTGTAGCCAATCTCTCATTATCAATTTAATCATTCTTTTGCTACCAGTTCCCTGCTCAAATTACTGGTCTGGTTTCTGTCACCTAAGTAGACCATAATGATACAGAATTGGTACCAAAAATAGAGTTTATTTCCCACCTTCTAATTCACATATGCCTTGCTGAGGCATCTAAAATTCTTGCCACTTCCTCTTCATCACAATCAACAAAGTGCTGAGGACAATTAGGATGTTTTATGTAAAGTAAAGCAAGGAGTATCTCTAAAGACCATGTTATGCAGAGATCAGAACTCACATAATAGCCCTGATGTCAGAATGTGAGAGTGTACTGTTGGCCCTGCCAGGTACAAGCCAAGTACTTCTGGAGGTTTTTCTCAAACTGGTGTGAACACAGGGGCTTCAGTCGGGTTAACAACTGCCTACCATGTGACAGTGGTTGTTGAAGATTTTCTTCAGTAAAGATACTACATCTGGAACCATAGCTGCAAATGGAGTAACCACCTGCTTACATTATTTAGAAGAGTCCACAGTCAATCTTCAAGATCAGTCAACTGCCAAGGTCAAACAGCCAAGTTAAATGGGGATGTGATAAGTATCACTACCTATACTTCCTTCAAGTCGATGTTGGCACTGGTTTCTGTAGTTACATCAAGGAAGCAGCATACTTATGATTTATGATCTTGGTAGGGAGGGAGAGTTCCAGAGATTTCTGTTTGGTCATAACTACCATAATGGCCTTCACTCCATGAGTCAGAGAGAAATTCTGTCTGTTGCCAAGTATGTCTATTGCAATTATATATTCAGTAACTGAGGAAATAACCAAAGGGTGGGTCCATAGAATAAGTGGTTCCAGAGTAAATCAGACTAAAGACTCCATCTAGTCCTGGCCAGTGCGGCTCAGTTGGTCGGAGCATAATTCCATACACCAAAAGGTTGAAGGTTCAATTCCCAGTCAGGGCACATACTGAGATTGTGGGTTTATCCCAGCCAGGGCATGTACGAGAGGCAACCAATCAATGTTTCTCTCTCTCTCTCTCTCAAAAAAAAAAAAAAAAATTCTTGAATGAATAATCTGAACAATAGAATTTTCTACCTTAATAAACTACAAAAAAGCTCTGACTGGCATGGCTTATTTGGTTGATCTCATCCCACAGACTGAAAGGTTGCTGGTTTGACTCCTGGTCAGGGCACATGCCTAGGTTGTGGGTTCAATCCTTGGTCAAGGCACATACAGGAGGCAATCAATCAATGTTTCATCAACGTTTCTCTCCCTCTCTTTCTCCCTCCCTTCTTCTCTCTTTAAAAATAAATAAAGAAAATCCTTTAAAAAATAGAAACTACAAAAAAGTCATGGCTGAGTAGCTCAGTTGGTTAGAGCATCATCCCAATATGCAAGGTTGTGGGTTCAATCCCTGGTCAAAGCCCACACAAGAATCAACCAATGAATGCATAAATTAAGTGGAACAACAAATTGACGTTTCTCTCTCTCTTTCTCCTTTCCTGTCTCTCTAAAATAAATGAATGAATGAATGAATGAATGAATGAATGAAATGAAAAAGAAACCACATACACACAAAGACTCCAAGTTAGACTCCATCTATCACCTGACCATTTTGAGTAGAGGTCAGAGTGCTGTCTTGGGTGCCCAGGAATTTGCATCAATCCAGAGCCAATGTTTAGTGATCTCAGAAAGTCTGGATATTTTCTTTCTTTCCAGTGCACAGACATTCTACTAAAAGACCCTCTACACAGACATTCTACTTATAGTCATAGGTTCCTTTGGGTAAATCTTAGAGAAAAAGTCAGAATATAAACTTGCAGCAATGCTATAGAATTCATCCTCAGAGGAATGTGTCCCTTCAGTCAAGAGACTCTGGGTCCATGAATTGACTTAGTTCTGGAAACTGGATGAGAGACCATGACTCTTCGCTGTGGTGACTTCAAATCAGGTTTTTGGCTACTAGACTTCAACTTTTTTTCTGTTACGTGGATCAAGTAATGTTTTATCAAGCTGCACATCAATTTTGTTCCTTGGGATACCATGACTACTTAGCCATTGCCAAACATCCCAGTGGGCAAAGGCATTCTAATAATAGGTACATCCTGCTGCCCTTTGTGGTAAATGTGTCTGCCTTGTCTTCAATAGCTTAGGGCTGCCACTTGTGCTCTGGCATACTAGGATCCCATTATCCCCATTGAAATCAGGGAGCCCATATCAGTGATGATATCACCCATGGTCTTTACCTGGTCTGCATAGGAAAGAAATCACAGAGCTTTGGAAGGATGCAAGTGTGCTCCTCTCTAGTATATTTCTCAATGGCTTTAGTAAAGGAGTATCTTCCAGGAAGAAGTGTCTCACAGCAACTAGTTAGAGGTGAGCGTTTGGTGGCAGATTGGTAGGTCACACGTGACAAATTCATTCTGAGATTCCCATCTCCCCAAATCTCTGGATTCTCTCCTCCATATCACAGCAGGAAAGTTCTGGCATCTCCACTTCATTAAATGTGGGCCACTGTTGAGTTCAAGTTTTGGTTACCCAACCAAACAAACTGTTGGAGTCACCTCTAGATGCATAAGCTAACATTAAATCCAGAATCTCTAGTAACTGACAATAGTACATCGTTATCAGTGACCTCAACCCAATCTGGTGTTATTCCACCTCTTTGGTCTAACGCCTTTAGAATCCATTCCTACATGTCTTCCAGGTTTCTGCCAATGTATGTTAGCAAGGCCTTGTATTTCTTCTGGTGGGTAAGCTATTTCCTTCTGATTTACAGTTATTTGGGTTATCTGTTCTCCTCAGAACTTGCTGAGATGTTATCCTAGTTATGGATCAAGGGGCAATAGGGAAAATTCTGCTAGGTCTTGAGAGTGACCACCCTTTTTCAAAGCATCAGATGAAGTTATTATTACAGGGAAAGAAAGACTGCTATTCTCAGACACAGGGGGGCAGCCTAATTCCACTGGCAAGTCAGAGACTAAGGGGTTCAAGATTGTCAGTTATATTTAAGTGCAACCAGATATTCCCATTCCAAGTTCAAGGTCCCATTCTTTCCCAATGAATGCCCTAACTTGTACATGAGAAACCTGACATGACTATTAACTCATGTAACTGAACTACCATTAAAAAAACAATAATAGAAGAATAGGGCTGCATTATCACTACTATTAATATTGCACTTAACATTCTATCTATAAAATAAACCACCAAATGGAGATAGACATATAAATAATGAAAAGGAAAATATAAAATTGTTACTATTTGTAGTCAGTAAGATTTTCTACCTAGAAAACCCAAATGAATCAACTGAAGAACCATTAAAACTAATATGAGAGGGCATAAAGAATCTAGAACAATATAAAAAGTGTACAGTCTTTTCATACACCTTGTACTTAGAGACATGTCCAAGAATGTTTAGCATTGTTTTAACAGAAAAACTCAGAAACAACTAAATGTCCACTGACAGGAGAATGGTCAAGTAAATGCTGGCATATACTGTGTATGAGATATTATACAGCAGTTGTACTGACAAAGAAAACATTAAAAAGGCAAATAAAGGACTATGGCCAAGATGGAGGCATAGGTAGCCACACTGTGCCTCCTTGCACAACCAAAAGAAGGACAACAACAAATTTGAAAACAAAAAACGAGAACTGACAGAAAATTAAACTGTATGGAAGTCTGAGAACAAAGGAGTTAAAGAAGAAACATTCACCCAAACTGGCAGGAGGGGTGGAGACAGGCAGCCAGGGTGGAGAGGACTTGCGGCAAGATGGCAGCTGGTGGACCAGGCGAGGCAGTGGTGCCAGACAGGATGGTCCCACATTTGTGTGCAGATAAACTGGGAGGAACAACTGGGGAGCAAGATAGACCATGCAACCCAGGGTTCCAGTAAGGGGAAATAAAGCCTCAAGCCCTCTGGCTGTAAAAATCTGTGGGGGTTGCAGTGGTGGAAGGAACTCCCAGCCTCATGGGAGAGTCTATTGGAGAGATCCACAGGGTCCTAGAATGTACACAAACCCACCCACCCAGGAGTCAGCACCAAAATGGCCCAATTTGTTTGTGGGTAGCAGGGGAAGTGACTGAAAGCTGGCAGAGAGCGAAACAAGCAGCATTGTTCCTTCTCAAACCCCACCCCCACATATAGTGTCACAATGCAGTGGGTTGCCCAGCACTGGTGAACACCTAGGGCTCCACCCCTCACTATGTAACAGGTGCTCTGAGACAAAAACAATGGCCCAAATGAAAGAATAGATCAAAGCTCCAGAAAAAATACAACTAAGTGACTCAATCTTTCAGATGCATAGTTCAAAACCCTGGTAATCAGGAAGCTCACAGAATTTATTGAATATGGTCGCAAACTAGAGGGAAAAAATGAAGGCTATGCTAAGTGAAATAAAGGAAAATGTAAAGGACACCAACAGTGATGGGATGGAAACTGGAACTCAAATCAACGGTTTGGAACAGAAGGATGAAAGAGACATTCAACCAGAACCGAATGAAGAAACAAGATTTCAAAAAAATTAGGAGAGGCTTAGGAACCTCCAGGACAACTTTAAACATTCCAACATCCGAATCATAGGGGTGCCAGAAGGAGAAGAGGAAGAACAACAAGAGGAAAAGTTATTTGAACAAATAATAAAGGCGAACTTTCTCCATTTGGCAAAGGAAATAGACTTTCAGGAAGTCCAAGAAGCTCAGAGAGTCCCAAAGAAGTTGGACCCAAAGAAGCACACACCAAGGCACATCATAATTACATTACCCAAGATTAAAGGTAAGTAGAGAATCCTAAAAGCAGCAAGAGGAAAGGAGACAGTTTACTTACAAAGAAGTTCCTATAAGGCTATTAGCTGATTTCTCCAAAGAAATCTTGCAGGCAAGAAGGGGCTGGAAAGAAGTATTCAAAGTCATGAAAGGCAAGAACCTACATCCAAGATTACTCTATCCAGAAAAGCTATCATTTAGAATGGGAGGGCAGATAAAGTGCTTTCCAGATAAGGTCAAGTTAAAGGAGTTCATCATCACCAAGCCCTTATTATATGAAATGTTAAAGGGACATAAGAAAAAGAAGATCAAAACTATGAACAGTAAAATGACAACAAACTCACAACTATTAACAACTGAACCTAAAACAAAAACAAAAACAAACTAAGCAAACAACTAGAACAGGAACAGAATCACAGAAATGGTATCACATGGAGGGTTACCAGTGAGGGAGTGGGAGGGGGAGAGAGGGGTGAAAGGTACAGAGAATAAGTAGCACAAATGGTAGGTAGAAAATAGACAAGGAGAAGTTAAGAATCGTATAGGAAATGTAGAAGTCTAAGAACTTATATGTAAACCCATGGACATGAACTAAAGTGGGGGAATGTGGGTTGGGGGTGTGTGCAGGGTGGAGTGAAATAAAAGGGGGAAAATGGGACAACTGTAATAGCATAATCAATCAAATATATTTTTTCAAAAAGTAAATTAAAAAACAGGGTCTGCAACAATATATATAGAACATGATCGCCTTTACTTTAAAAACAATTATAAACAAATACTAAAAACATGTAAGTAGGTACATATAGAAATATGTATATTTAGAAAGATGTGAAAGAAATCTTTTTAAAAAGGGAGCAGTTAAGAGAGCTTTCAATTTTTAAAACTTACATATTTCTGCACTTTTCAAATTTTCACATAAAAGCATTTGTATATTGCTTGTGTGTTGGGCTGAAGATCTGGGAAACACTGACTTCCTACACCCACCATTCACTGAATCTACCAGCGCATCTGACTGTTTTCAAATACCTGATGTGCCTTAACACTTGACACGGTAAAACAATACATAATTCTTAAATTGCTGGTTACAGGCCCCTGATTCTACTAGCCTACCAGACAGTTTCTTCCGTAAAGGTCTACAAGATAGAATCTAGAAATTCTTTTCTTTAACTACAAATTTGGAATTGTTTACTGAAAATTCTTTTTTTCCTTATTCATCCAACAGTGATATTTTGAAAGGTTCTACTCACCTTGGTTTGTTGTTAGAATTAGAAATACTAATTAAAACCATATAATTCACACAAGAAGAAATAAAATGAGTAAATAAATATATGAAAAAATGGTCAAGTCTCTTAATAAGCAAAAAATGCAAAATAAAATGACTCATTCAGTCTGCAGATTTAATAATATCTAAAATGGCTAGTGCTGTTGATACTTGAAAGTAGCACCTATATACACTGTTGATGGTAGTGTAAGTTTGAAAGTACTAACAATATTAGCAATTCACAAAATACTAGTCTCTCTGGCATCATAATGTCATACTTTAGATTACTTTGGGTAAATAACTGCAATGACGAAAAACACTTACTTGGCAAAGCTTTCATTACTGCATTATTTATAATAACGAAACTTTGGAAATAACCTAAATAATCTAAAATAAAGGGCACTAAGTAAACCACGGCATAACCAAATTATAAAACCATTTAAAAATTTTTTATGAAGAGATTGATTACACGGAAAATATGAGTAAAATGGCAATTGACAATTTTAAAAAAACTTCCATCAACCAAGAATGTTATTTTTATAATTTAACAAAGTCATATTTTAAAATTATGATGATGAAGCAATAAAAGAACAAGAAAAGTTTTCTATATAATGCTATATGGTAAAGGCAGAAGACAAATTTTTTTCTGTACTCAAATTACAGCTTTATAAAATATTTATTCAGATGAGTAACTTTCAAAGAAAACATGGGCTCATTTGTTAGGCTGGTAGAATTAAGACTGATTTTTCTTTCCCTAAAAAAATGGTTTTGCTGTCCTTGTTAAAAGTTGAACACACAAGTCAGAAGATAAAAAAGTTTAGGTGACTCACCTGCTGCTCCTTTCGAAGGAATATTTCAATTGCCATATGAATCTGGTTCTCATCTTCAGTTCTCAACCTTAGTTTCTGTAGAACAATAAACCGACATCAGGAATTCTTCCCAGCAGAGTCGGAAATGAGCACTTCTCAAGATCAGAAGAGGTGCAGCTGTGACAGCCGCACAGGTTTTCTTTGCCGGTGGGAATCCCCAGAGCTCTGCATATTGCTCCAGAGCTGCAATTCTGTTCCCTCCTACTCAGTGTTCACAAACAGTGCTGAGCTGTGTGCCGGGCACTGTGCTGAATACGTGCAATTGCCCAGAACAGAAGGACCATAATTCTGTTGCCTGGAAAGCGATATCAACTTAAGGAGAGAAACAATGCTTCCTGGGGACAGGTTCTTAGGCCTGTAAAAGGAAATTCCAGGATGCAAGAAAAAAGTTTGCTGTCACAGTCTTAAACTATGACTGGGGATTAAGGTCCAAAGAAGCAGGAAGCTCAAAAAAGAGAGTCCTGTGCAGACACACTACTGAGTTTGTTCCTAGGCGCCTCCCTATTGTTCTTTTAGCCATTTTTAGCTTTCATCCTCTAATGAGGGTCTAACTGCTTTTTTGTAGCTCAGTCCCCAGGTGTGGCTTAAAACTTGTTTCTTTCTCCTGGTATTTTTCACTGTGATTTCTCATTTCTATAAATGTAGGTTTCAGTGAGGTTCAGCTCTCTAGATTTTGTATTTCATAGTGGAGGGATAAAAGATACTGGTTGAGTAAGGAAAGCAGCAGCAATATCCTGCAGTTACTACCTATCTTATTTTGCTCTCTTCCTATAATTTCTAGGAGAAATGGCAAGTGGTTTTATAAAATAAAGTGACCAAAGGAAGAAAGTACAACCAGTTTTCCAAAAACAAGAGATTCAGGCCATACAGCCCATCAGAATCTCTGGTTACAAATATGCAAGTCCTCCTTCCATTCTTATTTTTCAACTCAGATGTTAGAGCAGCAGGAGAGGTCAAACAAAGATGGCGAAACTCTCCCTCTCCCTCCTCCTTCGTTAGCTGAGGCAATGTCAGAAGAGACAGTTCACATGCCACCTATCTGGCTCATTCCTAATGCAGCAGTGATTACCTCAATTTCTTCTAGCAAGAGCTCCTCTGTTTTGTTACATTTTTTCTGGGTCTGAGAAATCTGCAGCTCAGCGTTTCTCTTCATATAGTGATTTTCCATGTTAGTTTTTGCCTTCAGCTCTTGCAACTGGTCCTTGAGGTGAGCGATATATTCATTTTGACGCTGCAGAGGTGAAGCCAGATTTCTAAATTAAAATACGTTCTACCTCCATTCAGTTCAGCCAGTGGTTTAAGCTCAGCTTTTGTATGTATATATCAACAAGTAACTGAATCTATTTTTCTACTATCATGCTATGGGAAATTATCATGCTAAGCCAGTACTGATCACAGATTGAATGAATGAAAATGAAAGGTAAGTAGTTCTAAGCATCCGGACTGTGAGATTCTTTCCTAGGCACACTATTTAGCTACTCTGTATCCACAAGAATTTCCCACTGCTATCTCTTTTTGGTAGAAAGAGTACTAGTCTAATTACCAAAAGACCCAACACTTCACACCCAACCACCACTAGCTATGACACCTTGGCCAAGTCAGGCAAACTCTCCAAGTCTTACCTTCTATAAAATAGAAAATTAATATCTATCCTGCCTGAAATATCTCAGAAATGATTATAAGGATTGAGAATATGAGTGAAAACTCTTTGCAGGTTACAAAGTAGTTAGCAATTTTAAGGCCTCAATATTTATTTAAAAATATTTATTCAGTTCCACACTAGGTAAATAGCAGAGATCTAACTAGACATAGTCCTTGGCCTCATGAAGTACATGACTTGTGGTAAACAAGTGGTTAAAAGGAAACAAACAAATACGTGTAAACTATTTCAAAGACACAAAATGCTATGAAAGGATAGGGCAACCAGCTAAGGGAGATAAACCAACAATGGAGCCCTATATTACAATGGATGGTCTAAAAAGGGTTCTCTGCAAAGGTCTAAATATGACACCTGAAGGATAAGTATGGCTGTCACATGGAAAGTGGCAACAAGGAGAATTCTAAGGAAAAGGAAATATGTGTGCCAAAGTCTTGAGGCAGCAAAAATACCTGAATATAATCCAGGGACCAAAACAAAACTCTGGAGCCTCTAGCATACTGGTGGCTGACAGAAAAGTTGAGGCTGGAGAGGTAGGTGAGGATAAAACATGGAGAACCTCGGAGGCACTATTAAGAAGTTTGAATTGCCCTGGCTGGTGTGGCTCAGTGGACTGAGCACCCACCTGGGAAGCAGAGTAGCTGGTTTGATTCCCAGTCAGGGCATATGCCTGGGTTGCAGGCCAGGTCCCCAGTGGGGGGCATGTGAGAGGCAACCACAAATTGATGTTTCTCTCCTTCCCTTCTCCTCTCTCTCTAAAAAAAATTAATTAATTAAATAAAATAAAATCTTAAAAAGAAATAGGCACATGAAAGGCCTCACTTGTTTAAACAAAAAGAAGAAGTTTGAATTGTATTCCAAGTGCCCCTGGAAGCCCTGGAAAAGTTTTAGTCAGGGCAGTAACATCTGGTTGTTTCAAAAGAATCAAAGAGTGAGTAATTTCAAGGAATTAGCTGACAGCACAACAAGCAAATGCAACTAATAACAAAAACACATGGCTCTAAGCACTGGTCTATGTTTCTCCAAATATCAACCAATTTTAACTTACAATATAAACTGAGCAGAATTGGTTCTAAGTGAGTATTAGGTCTATGTTTCTCCAAATATCAACCAATTTTAACTTACAATATAAACTGAGCAGAATTGGTTCTAAGTGAGTATTAGAAGAAACAAAGCAGAAATTGGTTATGACAACCCATAATGAAAAGACAACCCACTTTAAAGAATCATAGACCCCTAAAATTAGGCAGAAAGGAACTCTTCAAGTCATTTTGTCTAACTTCTTGGTGTAACTCTATGGAATCATTCCAATTGTATAGCACTTATTGCAACTATATTATATCCATTCCAAAGAGGTAAGTACAAAGAGAACATGCTACAAGGCCAGCTGATAATACATGTTATAGTATTTCATAGGCTTTTACACATCGTAGGATTGTGGCAAATTACTTAAGCTCTCTAAGACTATTTTCTCATCTGTGAAATCCTGCCAGTGCCTGGCACAACTTAGATGCTCAATAAATTCCCATTAAATCAATGTTAAGACATGACTTTTTTGGCTCACTTTTTTTCCTTCCCTTCCACTTTCCCTTTTTCTCCACACTTCTCCATTTCTCTTCTCTCCTCTCTTTGAGTTCCAACTTGTATGGCAGTCAATGATAAAGTTTGAATCTCTAGACGACTTGAGTTAAAGTGAAATGTGATGCTTTCACTTCTTCATCAACTATAACCATTTTACCTATTTAGTCATTTAGACTTTCTTCAAGGTCCTGCTTATATATCACTTAAATCCATAGAAACTTTTTTTCAGAAAACCTCAGTCCACATAGATAATTGTAGATTTGTTATTGTTGTTGTTTTTTATCAGAACCTAATAGTGTTAAACAGTTAGGTATTCATTACGTAGTATCCACACAAAAATACACTTTCAAAAACTCAAGAGAATGTTCTAGTCAGGGTTTGTTTTCTTTTTTAAAAAAAATCAAATTGAATACTAAGTCTTTCAGAGTAACACTATGAAGATCAGAATACAGAGTTAAAACTCTGAGAAATATCCATGATTAGCCCCTGCTAAGGAAGAGGTACAAAATGCTCTTCATCTAGCAGTAGACCTCAAGTAGGGCACTATAAGAATCAAAGGGCAAGAGTTCGTATTCTGACTCAAAACCCTGCAGTGTTTTTAGAACAAAGAACCAGAAAACAAACTTTGGGATAACTATAGCCACATCATTTTAAATAAGCCTGGAAACAAAAAAGGAAAGAAAACTTCAAACTCAGTGTATAAATTGTATCCAAACCTTTGGCTAAACTCCTGAACCATAGAGGTGCTATGAATAAGACAGGCAATTTTGCTATGAAACAAACTGAACTGAGCTACTAGCCACTGTAATTGTTTTTAGCTTCAGCCCTGACTGGTCTAGTTCAGTGGATTGGGCATCATCCCACAAAGCAAAGCCAAGGGTCACCAGTTCTGTTCCTAGTCAAGGCACATGCCTGGATTGCGGGCCAGGTCCACAGTTGGGGTGCACAAGAGGCAGCCTATAGATGTTTCTCTTACACATCAATGTTTCTCTCCCTCTCTTCCTCCCTCCCTTCCCCTCTCTAAAAATAAGTAAATAAAATCTTTTTTAAAAAGTTTTTACTTTGAAAATCTCAGATATTCCATGTAGCAACATTTCCACCAATATGTCCCCTAGAGCAAGAAACATAAAGGGAAGAATAAACAAATGGGACTTTATCAAAATAAAAAGCTTCTGCACGGCTGAAGGAAACATCAGCAAAATGAAAAGGGAGCTCACTGTATGGGAAAATATATTTGCCAATGATATCTCAGACAAGGGTTTGATCTCTAAAATACATAAAGAACTCAAACAACTCCACTCCAGGAAGACAAACAATCCAATTAAAAAATGGGCTAAAGACCTGAACAGACACTTCTCCAAGGAGGACATACAGAGGGCCCAGAGACATATGAAAAGGTGCTCAACATCACTAGCCATCAGAGAGATGCAAATTAAAACCACAATGAGATATTACTTCTCACCCGTCAGGTTGGCCATCATAACCAAATCAATAAACAAGTGCTGGCAAGGATGTGGAGGAAAGGGAACCCTAGCTCACTGTTGGTGGGAATGCAGAGTGGTTCAGCCAGTGTGGAAAAGAGTATGGAATTTCCTCAAAAAAGTAAAAATGAAACTGCTTTTTACCCAATAACTCCACTGCTGGAATTATACCCTGGGAATCCTGAAACACCAATTAAAAAGAACCTATGCACCCTGATGTTCATAGCAGCACAATTTACAACAGCCAAGTGCTGAAAGCAACGTAGGTGCCTATCAGTAAATGAGTGGATCAAAAAACTATAGTACATTTACACGACAGAATACTATGCAGCAGAAAGAAAGGAGCTCCTACCCTTCACGACAGCATGGATGAAACCAGACAGCATTACACTGCTGTGAAGGAAGCCAGGCAGTGAAAGACATATGCCGTATGATCTCATCTATAAATGGAACCTAACCGACAAACAAACAACGAGCAAAATATAATCAGAGACATTGAAATAAACAACAAACTGACAGTAACCAGAGGGGAGGGGGAGGGATATAACAGGGTAAAGAGGGAAAGGGTCATCAAGGGACATGTGTAAAGTGTCCACAGACAAAGCCAAAGGCAAGTAGCATTGAGGGTGGGGGGTGCACATGGGTGGGGCAGGAGAAAATGGTGGTGGGAAAATGGAGACAAATGTTTTTGAACAACAATTAAAAAGTGATTTTAAAAAGTTTTTAGTTTGGCCCTGGCTGGTGTAGCTCAGTGGATTGAGTGCCAGCCTGCGAATCAAAGGGCCGCTGGTTCAATTCTCAGTCAGGGAACATGCCTGGGTTGCAGGCCTTGTGCCCAGTAGAGGGCACATGAGAAGCAACTACATATTAATGTTTCTCTCCAAAAAATAAGTAAAATGTTTAAAAAAAGTTTTTAGTTTGAATTTAATCAAGTCAACTGACTATTAAAACAAAAATATCAATATACTTTAGAAATACAACAGAAATGCCCAGCCCGGATCAATGTGGCTCAGTTGGTTGGAATATCACTCCTCAAAGCAAAGGGTCACTGGTTTGATTGCTGGTCAGGGAACATGCCTGAGTTGCATGCTCAGTCCTCAGTCATGTGGGTGAGAGAAGGAGACCCCAATCAATGTTTCTCTATCACATGGATGTTTCTCTCCCTTTCTCCCTCCCTCCCTTTCCCTCTCTCTAAAATCAGTAAGTGCACCCTTGGGTGAGGATTTTTTTAAAAATGCCTGTATATTGAAATTAGCAGCTAAGGAGTTTAGACAAAGCTCAATAAATTAAAGAGAAATATGCTAATAATACATAAAAAGATAAAAAGTAAAAAGAAGTACCAGCCAAAATGAAGACGTAGGTAGAAACCCTTCACTTCCTCACACAACCAAAAGGAGGATAACAACCAATTTAAAAACAGTAAACAACCAGAAGTGCCAGAAAATCAAACTGCATGGAACTCCGACAACCAAGGAATTAAAGAAAGAGTCAACCAGAACAACTAGACCAGTAAAAACCCGGGGCAAGTCTGGCTGAAGGGGAAACTAAGACTCAGAGCTGGCTAAGGACTACGGTGGTTGCCACAGCAAGAGAAACTCCCAGTCTCACATGAGAGTTCTTTGGAAAGTGCACTAGAGACATGCAGGCGAGCTGCATTATTTCCTCTCTGGCCCCTCCCCCACAGGCAGCACCGCAGCACAGCAAGGAGGGTTGCCCTGCCCTGGTGAATACCTAAGGCCCCACTCTCTTACAACTTAACAGGTGTGCCAAGACAAAGAAATATGGTCCAAATGAAAGAACAGAGCAAATCTCCAGAAAGAGAGCTAAGCAATTACAGATAGCCAACCTACCTGATGGAGAATTTAAAGCCCTGGTAATCAAAATGCTCACAGAGCTGATTGAACTTGGTGGAAAGATGAAAAAACAAATGAAAGATACCCAAAATGAAATAAAGCAAAATATTCAGGGGACCAACAGTGACAAGAAGGAAACCAGGATTCAAACCAATGATTTGGAATAAAAAGGGAAAATAAACATCCAACTGGACCAGAATGAAGAAACAAGAATTCAAAAAAGTGAAGAGAGACTTACGAACCTCTGCGACAGCCTGAAACACTCCAATATTCAAAGTATAGCGGTACCAGAAGGAGAACAGGAAGAAACTGGAAACTTATTTGAACAGACAATGAAGGAAAAGTTCCCCAATCTGATGAAGGAAACAGACTTCCAGGAAGCCCAGAGAGTCCCAAAGAAGTGGGACCCAAAGAAGAACACACCAAGGCACATCACAATTACATTACCCAAGGTTAAAGATAAGGAGAGAATCCTAAAAGCAGCAAGAGGAAAGGAGAGAGTTACCTACAAAGGGGTGCCTACATAAGACTATCAGCTGATTTCTCAAAACCAACCTTGCAGGCAAAAAGGGAATGGAAAGAAGTATTCAAAGTCATGAAAGGCAAAGACCTACATTCAAGATTAATCTATCCAGCAAAGCTTTCATTTAGAATGGAAGGGCAGATAAAGTCAAGTTAAAGGAGTTCATCATTACCAAGCCCTTATTATATGAAATGTTAAAGGGACTTATCTAAGAAATAGAAGATCAAAAACTATGAACAGTAAAATGACAACAAACTCATAACTATCAACGACCGAACTTGAAAAAACAAAACAGAAACTAAGCAAACTACTAGAACAGGAACAGAACCAGAAAAATGGAGATCACATGGAGGGTTTTCAGTGGGAAGGGGTAGTGGAAGAATGGGGGACAAAGGTACAGGGAATAAGATGCATAATTGGTAGGCATAAAATAGATGGGAGCAGTTAAGAATAGTATAGGAAACACAGAAGCCAAAGAACTTGTATGTATGCCCTATGGACATGAACTAAGTGAGGGGTGGGGGATGCTGGAGGATTGGAGGATGCAAGGCAGAGGGGGTAAAGGGAAGAAAATATTTGGAAAAGTATAACAGCATAATCAATAAAATATATTTGAAAAAATAAAAAATAAATCATAAAATAGCAGCAGACAAATACAAACTCTAAGAAAAGAACTAAATGGAAATTCTAAAACTGAAAAATAACCTAAGACAAAAAAAATTTACTAGATAGCCTTAATAGCAAAGTGGAAATAATAGAAAAAAAGTCAGTGAACTTAAACATAGACTAATATAAATTATATCTGAGTAAGAATGTGACAACTTTTTCTTCATACTTTTTAAAAATATGTAATAGTTCAAGGCAAAAACTTTTGTCTTATGGTATTTGTAATGTACATTATGCATAATATGTATGAAAGACAAGATAAAGGATAGTGGCAGATGGAAGAGGAAGAAATGGAACTTTAAGTGTGTAAGGTTTTTACATTTTATATGAAGTGGTACAATATTAATGTTAAATAGATTGTGAAAAGAAATCCCTGGAATAACCATTTATTTTTAATACACATTAATTTTTAGAGAGAGAAAGAGAGGAAGGGAGAGAAAGAAAGAGTGAAAGAAACATCCATCAGTTGCCTCCCATACGTGACCTGACCAGGGACAAACCCACAACCTAGGTATATGCCTTGACCAGGAATGGAACCCATGAACTTCCAGTAGCACAGGATAACACTCCAACCAACTGAGCCACATTGGCCAGGATGGAACAATCATTTATTTAAAAATACAGAGAGGACACTGACTGGTGTAGCTCAGAGGGTTGGGCATAATCATGTAAATTGAAAGGTCACCAGTTCAATTCCCTGTCAGAGCACATACCTAGGTTCTGGGTACATGCAAGAGGCAAACAATTGATGTTCTCTTCCTCTCTTTCTCCCTTACTTCCCCTCTCTCTAAAAATAAATAAATAAAATATTTTAAAAGTATAAAAACACAAATACAAAGAGGGCCCTGGCTGCATGGCTCGGTTGGTTGGAGTGTCCTCACATACACCAAAAGATTGCAGGTTCGATCAGGGACAGGGCATATACCTAGGTTGCAAGTTCCATCCCAAGTCGGGCTGCATGCAGGAGGCAGCGACTGATGTTTCTCTCTCACATCCATCTCTCTCTCTTTCTCTTTCCCCTCCCCCCTTACTCTTCAAAATTAATAAACATATCCTCAGGTGAGGATTAAAAAAATAATAATAATAAAATAACCTTTAAAAAATAAAAATACAAAGAGGTATAGATAAAAGGCCAATAGGTAAATTAAAATAAAAATCTAAAAAAAAATCAAATAATCCAAAATAAATTAGATAAGATGAAAACCTGAGGAGACAAACAGGAAACAAGCAATAAAATAAAAAACATAAATCCAACAACTATATCAATAATTATGCTGATATAATGATTAAACATTGATAAAAAGGCAGAGATTGTCAAAATGCATAAAAGAAATAAAAGCAAGATCCAACTATAAGCTATCCCTAATAAGACATGCACTTCAAAATATAAAGACATAGATAGGTTAAAAGTGAATGACTAGAAACAGATCCAAGTAAATATACTTTAAGACAAATGGTATTACCACACACAAAAAAGGAGTATTTTATCATGATAAAAGGGTCAATTCAACAAAAGACATAATAATAAAGTCTTCAAACATGTTTCTCTGTTTCTTCTGTTTAAAATACTTTCCTCCTCCTCTTCACCTGGCTAAATTGTAGACATTCTTTAAGTTTCAGCTTAAGTATATTTACTATAGGGTTCCTTCCTTGATTCACTACACTTAATAAAGCTCCTTCCTCTCTCTCTGCATCGATATCACCCTGTACTATGCCCTAACACAAAACACGCATGTAATTACTTTTCTCTGTTGAATACAGACATACATTAAAAAAAAGTACAAAAAAAACAACTGTGTGTCTCAGTTATCATAAAGAAAATCTCACATAACACTCTCCCAGGATAAGAAACAAGATTGAGATGAAATTCTCATTACATCTTTCCTTAATCACTACTCTCCATACAATATATGATAATCATTTGATTGTTTACATTTATAACTACCACAAATAACGCTTTATTGGTCATTTCTGTACATGATTCCAAATGCACAGATTCTGTTGTGTAGAACTGCTGGGTCATAGGATATGCCTATATTTTAACTTTGATAATGCTAAGCTTTTTCCAGAGTGGGTAGTACCAATATAAATGCTCAGTATTAGTGCACTAGAATTCCCATTACTTTACAATGTCAGCATTTGGTATTATAAATTAATACCAGCCCTGGCTCATGTGGCTCAGTGATTGAGAACCAGTCTGAGAATCCAAAGGTCGCTGCTTCGATTCCCAGTCAGAGCCCATGCCTGGATTATGAGCCAGGTCCCCAATAAGGGGTGTGTGAGAGGCAACCATACATTGATGTTTCTCTCCATCTCTTTCTCCCTCCCTTTCTTCCCCTCTCTCTAAAAATAAATAAATAAAATCTTTAAAAAATTAATTAATACCAAATATAATACTAACATAATAAAATTAGCTCATCTGATGGGAAGATAATTGTCTCTTGGTGGTTTCAATTTGCATTTCCTTGACAACTGAGTTGAACTCACTTTCATATGTTTAATGGCCAGCTGGATATCCTCTTTTTGAAGTGCTTCTTTATCCTTGTGTTTATTTTCCCACTGGGTGTCTGTCCCTTTTTCATTAATTTGTATATGTTGGCCAAATATTTGTGTGGTTTTTTTCCCATAAAATAAAAGACATATTTTTCATTGTCAACAGTAACTTTATTGATTTGGATATTTTGAGCATGTAGGGAATCTCCCACATGGTATAACATTCATTGTTCTCAATATCTCAATTTGATCGTTATCAACTTCAAATGGTCTACCCAATTGTGGAGCATCATCCTCCAGAAATCCCCAGCATGAAATTTCTCAGACCACTTTTGACACGTTCAGTCAGACAGAGCACCTTCTCCATACACTGCACAAATCTTTTTTTGCATTTCAGTTGTGTTTTACCTTGCTTGAAATAATAAAGCATAACATGCCAAAAATGTTGTGTATTTTCTTCCATCTTCAATATTTAAATGGCTACACAAAAATTCACTAATGTTGATACTTTTTTTAAATGTATGCTGATATGACAGCTGTCACAGTACAATCTAACAAAATTGTTTTGAGTGAAGTTGAAGACAACAAAGTGCTACTAGAGCCACCTTATGGAAAAAAACAAACGATCTTTTTGTCCAACCCAATAGAACTTGTCTATATATTCTGGATATAAGCCCTTTGTTGGTTATGTGTAATTTGCTCTTTCTCTCTTATTCATGTCTTTTGATGAAAAAAACTTTTTACTTTCAATGTAATCAAATTTATCAACCTTTTCTTTTGTAACTTTACCTTTAGTGACCTGTATAAGAAATCTTTTCCTAAATCAGGATTGTTTTCAAGACTGAAGATTCAGTATTTTTTAATACAAACATTAGTTTAAGATGTGGCAACTGAGTTGAGTAAGCTATAACTGTTAAGCAATTTTCAGTTTTTCTCTTTAGTTCTATTTTAGGATGTACTTAGGTAGTAAGTATATTTAGCTCAAAGTAGTTGAATTATGTTAAATGTTGTTATTATACCACATTATATTGAACACTGGATGCATGTTGAAAAACATGCTTCTTTTGTAAAACAATATAGGAGCTGAGTCTACTATTAAAAGGCAAGCATTTGGCATGTTTGTTAACTCTAATTTCATTTAATAACTTCTAAAGGCATGTAAGTTTAAGGGTTTTTTTTAAGTAAATAGGGAACATTTGAGGCACAATGCTAATACTTTAGGATTTTGGTCTTGGTGTGTATGAAATTCTGGGGCTTTGATTTAAATCTTTTATTGTATTTTGATTTCCTTTTGAGTGTGTTGTGCTAACTGAAACATGTTAAATAACTTTCTTTAAAAATGCAAAAACAAAAAAAAATCTTTCCCTATACCAAGTTAAGATAATAGTCTCCTATATACCTAGAAATATGATGTTTAGCCTTTTACATTTAGAGTTATAATCATGTGGAACAGATTGTTGTGTACTGTGTCAGATCACAGTAAAGCTTAATTTTTTTCCATATAGGCACCCAATTCCTTCAGCATCACCTACTAAAAACACCACTATTCTATGGTGCCACCCTTCTCACAAATGTTTCCCTTTATGTTCTGCTCCACTGCTATTTTTCAATCCTTTGCACCAATATATACTGTTTTAATTCAGGAAAGCAAGTTTGTTCGCTTTGTTCCTCTTCAGTACTGTCTAGACTATTTTTGATCCTTCCGATTTCAATATAAATTTTAGATTGTTTCACAAAACAGGAATTAAATAAAATCCAATCAGAATTCTAATTGGAATTGAATTCAATGTATCAATCAATTTTGGAAGAATTGACATCTTTATAATTTTGAGTCTTCCAACCATAAACAGAGTATATCCCTTCACTTATTTAAGTATTATTTAATTTTTCAAAACTGCTTTAGTTTTCTGCAAGAAATACTGCACATTTTGCAGTTGTTGAATTCATTGTTATTATTTTATATTTTTGATGCAACTGCAAATAATATACATATTTTCAATTTCCTTGTCTAAGTCTGAGGCTGATGTGTGTGAAAGAGAACCTGATTTTTATATGTTGATCTTCACTCTCTCTTTTCCTCACTAATTTTATGAACATGCTGCTCCACGGCTGTCTTACTTTGTGTGCTCATATTCAGAAGTCTGACAACAGCCTGATTTTTTCTTTGTGACTTTTTCATTTAGCCTGGAAACACAATAGGAAGCTTCACAGCTGACGCACTGATTACCCCCTCACTTTCTTTCACACACACAAACCTGACATCAAAATTGCTGGCATCATTTTCTGACCCACAGGTCAGTAGTATCCATGTACTACCTAACTGTCTTCTTATATTCCAAAGTTGACATGACCACTAGTTTTTTAGTACCTGGGATTTAACTGGATTACATCTTTTTAAAAATATTTTATTTTTTAAATTTTAATATATTTTATTGATTATGCTATTCCAGTTGTCCCACTTTTTCTCCCTTTTATTCCCCTCTGCTCTGCACCCATCCTCCCACCATCATTCCCCCACTTTAGTTCATGTCCATGGGTCATACACATAAGTTCTTTGGCTTCTTCATTTCTCATACTATTCTTAACCCCTCCCCCCCACCGACTCATTTTGTACCTACCATTTATGCTTCTTATTCCCTGTACCATTCCCCCCATTCTCCCCATTCCCCCACCCGGCTGATAACCCTCCATGTGCTCTCCATTTCTGTAATTCTGCTATTGTTCTAGTTGTTTTTATCTTTGTTTTTGTTTTTTTTTTGGTTGTTGATAGTTGTGAGTTTGTTGTCATTTTACTGTTCATATTTTTGCTTCTTTTTCTTAGAAAGTCCCTTTAACATTTCATATAATATGGGCTTGGTGATGATGAACTCCTTTAACTTGACCTTATCTGGAAAGCACTTTATCTGCCCTTCCATTCTAAATTATAGCTTTGCTAGATAGAGTAATCTTGGATGTAGGTCCTTGCCTTTCATGACTTGGAATACTTCTTTCCAGCCCCTTCTTGCCTGCAAGGTTTCTCTTGAGAAATCAACTGATAGTCATATGGGAACTCCTCTGTAGGTAACTGTCTCCTTTTCTCTTGGTGCTTTTAAGATTCTCTCCTTATCTTTAACCTTGGGTAATGTAATTATGATGTGCCTTGGTGTGTTCCTCTTTGGGTCCAACTTTTTTCAGACTCTCTGAGCTTTTTGGACTTCTGGAAGTCTATTTCCCTTGCCAGATTAGGGAAGTTCTCCTGCATTGTTTTCAAATAAGTTTTCAATTTCTTGCTCTTCCCTTCTCCTTCTGGCACCCCTGTGATTCAGACGTTGGAACATTTAATGTTGTCCCAGAGGTTCCTAAGCCTCTCCTCGTTTTTGTTTTGTTTTGAATTCTTGTTTCTTTATTCTGTTCTGGTTGAATGCTTATTTCTTCCTTCTGCTCCAAATTATTGATTTGAGTGCCAGTTTTCTTCCCTTCACTGTTGGTTCCCTGTATATTTTCTTTTATTTCACTTTTCATAGCCTTTGCTTTTTCCTGTTTTGTGACCATACTCAATCAGTTCTGTGAGCATCCTGATCACCAGTGTTTTGAACTCTGCATTTGATAGGTTGGCTACCTCTTCTTCCCTTAGTTGTATTTTTTCTGGAGCTTTGATCTGTTCTTTTTGGGATATATATATATATATATTTTTTTTTGTCTAGGCATGCCTGTTAGTAAGGGATAGAGCCTTAGGTATTTGCCACAGCTGGGCAACCTGAGTCACTGTGTTGTGACACTGTATGTAGGGAAAGGGTCCAAGAGGAAACAATGCCACTTACTCAGCTCTCTAGCTTTCAGTCATTTCCCCCACTACCCATAAGCAAATTGGGCCATTCTGGTGCTGATTCCCAAGTTGATGGTTTTCTGTACATTAGGACCCTGTGGGTCTCTCCAACAAACTCTCCTATGTTTCTCCTGCCTCCTTAACCCCCACAGGTATTTTCAGCCAGAGGTTTTGAGGTTTCATTTCCCTGTGCTGGAACCCTAGTTTATGCCATCTGTCTCACTCCCCAGTTGTTCCTCCTGGTGTATCCACATGCAAGTGTAGTACCACCTTGTCCACCAGATAGATGCCACCTTGCCTCAAGTTCTCTCTGCTCTGGCTGCCCATCTCCACCCCTCCTACTGGTCTGGAGGAATGTTTCTTCTTTAACTCCTTGGTTGTCAGACTTGCATACAGTTTGATTTTCTGGCAGTTCTGGTTATTTTTTGTTTTTAAATTTGTTGTTGTCCTTCTTTTGGTTGTGCAAGGAAGCAAAGTATATCTACCTATACCTCCATCTTGGCCAGAAGTTCAGATTTTATTTATTTATTTTTAGTGAGTGGAAAAGGGAGGGAGAAAGAAAAGCAGAGAAACACTGATGATGTGCGAGAAACATGAACTGTTTGCCTCTGGCATATGTGCAACTGGGCACCTGGCCCACAACCTGGACATGTGCCCTGACCCGGAATCCAACCAGTGACCATTTTGTTCATAGGCTGGCACTCAATCCACTGAGCCACACCAGACAGGGTTCATTACATCTTGGTATCTGTTTTTTATTCAAAGGTTTGCCTTGGAGCTTCAACTTCAGGTTCATCTATTCCTTTTCTGATGATCAAAATATCTGAGTGATATTTTGCTTTAGTTTCACTTTATGTAAATGTAATTTAAATGGCTGGGAATGTAATAAAAGAGGTTAAGTTTCACAAGCAAATGTTAGCTGTTGTCTGGAAAACTCTATTTTCAACAGGTGTTTAAAGAAAGAGAAAAAAACATGGTCCTGATAGTAGCATAAAGGAGTTAACTGGCAGAGTGCCAGACCTGAGGCTTCCTTTCATACTGTCTGGCTTAGAGGCTTAAAGAGAAATTAATATACATAGTTTCTATTTTAACAGTCAAGGAAGCTAGAGGAATTTTTAAATAATTGGAGAGTTTTTCAGCAAAAAAGGCTAAGAAACCTCAAAAGAAGTCTACTCATTATAGAGAAAACCTAAGCACTCACCAGTTTTTGTGAAACTTTTCAGAGAAGAAAAATGGTTTTCAAATATGTAAGCTATAAACAGAGGTTAATAGTAATAATGAGGTAAAAATTAATACCAAAGTTTCTTTATAATTGGTAAATAGAAAATAAGAGAGGATGGGAAGCAATTTATTCAGAAGACCTAAAGAGAATACCTTGGAATAAATACTAGTGAACTTTTTTAGACAATTCTTCCAAATATATTTTCAAATATTTTCTAAATTCCATGTAGGGAATAATGAAGATTCCCTGATCTGAAGTATAAGCTTATCCAAATAGCTAGGTAATGATAAGCAGATATTAGGCCATATTTTATAACTTTCTAAACTGTGAATAGTGTTAGTCATTCTGATAGGACTAATTTCTAACTGCCTAGGTTGTAGTCCAAACGTTATTTTGCAAGTCAATTGCTTAAAACTTGGATGTATTTTCTTTTTTAAAAAAGATTTTATTTACAAATGGTAATGGGAAAAAATACAATACAATTTTTTTAAAATAAAGATTTTATTTACTTATTTTTACAGAGAGGGGAAGCGAAAAAGAAAGAGAGGGAGAGAAACATCGATGTGAGAAACACTGATAGGTTGGCTCTTGCACAGCCAGGGACCAGTCAGTAACCTAGGCACGTGCCCTGACAGGAATCAAATGGGCAACCTTTTGCTTTGCTGGGCAACACACAACTAACTGAGCCACACTAGTCAGGGCATTTTCTTATAAATGTAAATTAGATATAATGTTAGGTCCTAACAACGATAAAAACTCAGTATATCCACTCTGTATTTAAAATGCAATACAAATGGTCTGGCTGGTGTGGCTCAGGCAGTTGGAGCATTGTTCAGTAACCTAAGGATTGTGAGTTTGATTACTAGTCAGGGCATGTACCTAGGCTGCAGGTTCAGTCCCTGGTCTGAGCCCATGCAATCCCAAGTCAGGGCACATATGGGAGGCAACCAATTGATGCTTCTTTCTCACACCAATGTTTTTTCCCTCCTTTCCTCTCTCCTTCCCTCTCTCTCTAAAGAGCAATAAAAAATTTCCTTGGGTGAAGGTAAAAAATAATTTAAGTACAATCCAAATGACATTATTAATCCTAACCATCATGTATAAGAAGCTTTATAATGTGCTTAATGTCCTACCAGAGACAATAGTCTCCCATCTGGAATGCTGGAATATAAGACTGCCTGAGATAAGATCTCCAATAGGGAAGGAGAGGGTAGTGTGGTTTGGTGGGATGGGAGAGGTAAGAACTAAGAGCTCCAAAGGGCAGGGGTCTCCCAGAGTTCTATTCTGGACACATATATACTTGTACATATCAGTCCAACTCTCCAATTACTCTTTATCTTTTCCATACTAAAGGTACCCCAGAATAAATGACAATTTTTCATATGAAACTTTTTTTTTTTGCTTAAGAACAATGGTTTCTATATCACTATTTTAGATCAGTAACTTTTGGTGTTGCCCAGGAAATTCTTACCTGTACTTCAACCTGCCGTTCTCTGTTAACATTAAGAAGCTGTTTTTGAAGATATTTTATTTGTTTTCTTCCATTTTCTTCCCTAGAAGAAATAAGAACAATTTGTGTTTAGAGCAGTATTTCTCAAACTTCAGTGTGCACAAGGATCTCCTGGATGTTGAAAAATGGATTCCTGGGCTCTCCCCTGAGATTCTGACTCAGTAGGTCTGGGATAGGGCCCTGGAATTTGCAGCTCTCCCAGGTGACGTTCATGGTGCTGGGCCATGGAGCACACTTTGTGACACTTTTTAAGATTGATTTGTTTTAATAAATTGAAGGAGGATTTTTGTGGTTTTTCAGTGTTGTATCCAAAATAGCTGCTGTTGAATTACTTATGCTAAGTTCAAGCACTTGGTTAAAGTGGTAATCATTATATCTCTCTACTGTACAAGTACATTTTCCTCTTTGTAATAATGTGTGGGCTCTTACTGTGACACTGCGCAAATATGTTGTTCCCCAAACACCTTTTACCTAATGTTTTTAGTAGGATTGCTAACTCTTGACTAAATCATTATTTACTATAAAAAGTTGCAAAATGGTGAATTTGTAATTCTATTATTCCTTCTACATTTATGAACTGGCATTCTTCTGTTTAAAAATAAAAAACTTCCCTTTTTCTTCCCCCTCAAAAATAAAATAAAATAAAATAGCTGCTAAGAAAAAGTAAGAGGAGAAAGTACAGGAAGAAGAAAAAAAGAATCATTTCTATTCTGAGCACTTCACATATTCTTACTTCACGATAACCTTATGAGGTAGTCTCTATCATTATCACTATTTCAGAAATGAGGAAAATAGAGAACTGAGATAATTCACGGTGATGGACCTGAGAATGTGCCTCATAATCCTCCCACTACAGGGAGTATAAACAAACAAGGGTTTTAGCACAAGGCTCTGAAATCCCTAAGTGTGCGTGTTCTAATGCTTCACATCCCACCTACTGCACCCAGCCAGTTCTTGAGTGTGGCAGGGATACTAAGGCAGGCTTCTTCTGAGAGACCACTTTTTTGATGGTTTACTTTGGCACAAGGGCTTCCTGATGACCTTGCTGAACCATTCTTACACTGCTGGGCAGTCTCTTCCACACAGCCTTCCCTCTCCTGCATTTGGGGACAGTCCAGCATTGGTGTGAAGTCTCCCTTCCACTTTCTGTCACACAGGTGTTTCCCCTGATAAAATCTTTGCATGACTAACCTCATCTTGGCATCTATCTCTCGGCAGACACAGACCTAACACACTCGCCATGATCATGCAAACAGTAAATGGCACAGCAGGATTCAAACGTGGTACTGTTTGAATGAGAACTTTACTACTTTATGTTATTGTTTCTGTTGGCTCTCAGAAACAGAATTCTGTTTATCTCCAGCAGTCCCATTACTTAAGTTTAAAACAAACAAAATAAAATGACATAAAGATAAAACTAAACAACTGTCTTAGCCGGGCTGCTATAACAAAAATATCAGGGGATCCTGATTAGTTGGATCAAGTAAATACCATACAAATCATCCTTTTAAACAGTACACTTTAGTGGTTTTGGTTTATTCGCAGTTGTGCAACCGTCACCATTATCTAATTCCAGAACATTTTCATTAGCCACCAAAAGAAATTCTATACCATTTCTACTCACTCTCCATTCCTTTTCCCTCAGCCCTCTACTTATGAAACTTCTCCTGGAAGAGTAGCGGGGGCATGTGGGGAAGGTCAAGGCCTAATAGAAAAGAAGGCTCAGAGGAGCCTTCTGTGTATAAGGATGCTCCCTCACCCCCACAGCTTTGCTGGGCCTGCGTAACCAATTTTAGCAAGAATCCTACAAAGTCACTTTAGACAGTATCCCCCACTGCTGATATCTGATCACCCTGGATATTTGATCAAATACTTCATTTCCCACCCTTGATGTCTAAGCCCTAGTCCTACCTTCAGCAAGAACTTTGTTAATTAGTTTAGCAAGAATTCCCTACCCTGTATGTCTCCCTTTAGTAGTTTTCCGTCCACTGAATCCCTCACTGTTCTCATTGGCTATAATCCCCAGCTGCCTTTGCTGTATTCAGAGTTGAGCCTGATCTCTCTCCCCTGTTGTGAAAGTTTTGACACCTGTTGCAGTAGTTCTGAACAAAGTCATTCTTACCATTATAACAAGTGTCAGAATAACTTTTTGATAGTATAGAAATATCTCAATAAGGCAGCAGATAGATGTTTCACACTTTGATATTGCCCTCTCTTTCTTCCTCCCTTCCTCCTCTCTAAAAATAAATAAAATTTAAAACAACACTAATCACACAATACCTAAAATGTTAAAAACCATTTGTCATTGATTTACCCAAATCTAGATATAATTTTCAAACTTCAATAAATCTAAATTGATACTTATCTAATTGCAAGAAAAAGTAAAAGAAGCAACTATTATAAATAATCATATAAAATCAATTGCTGGTAAACTGTCTACATTGAACTTTAAACTATTTTCTTCTCGCTTCATAATGGTACATATATCTTTTTTTTCCTCACTTGATTAGTTTTTTTCAAAATTACAAAGTAATAAGTGCACATTATAATATTTCAAAACAGAATAGGAATGTATGAGGAAAAGCAGACAATCTGCCATCCCCCTTTTCCCCTCTAATTCCACTCCTATCAGGTAATCAGTGTTAAACCTTTTGATGTATATACATGCACATCTTTGTTATGCTCTTACACATATGAATGAGCAGGTATTCTTTACAAAAACTATGCTATACACATTATACTGTAACTTTTTTCACTTATCTAAGTATGAGAAACATTCCTACAGATCAATCATATAGCTCTAATTAATTCTTTTTAACACTTGTATGTTTTCTTTTATAAAATTAACAATTATTCAGCACTGACTAGTGTGGCTCAATTGGTTGGGTGTCATCCCACAAAGCAAAAGGTTGACAGTCTGATTCTCAGTAAGGGCATATGCCTGGGTTACAGGCTTGATCTCAGGTCAGGGCACATACTAGAGGCAACCGATTGATGTTTTTCTCTTGTATCAATGTTGCCCTCTCTTTCCCCCTCCCTTCCCCTTTCTCTAAAAATAAATAGATAGAAAGATAGATAGATAGATAATAATTTTTTTAAAAAATTAACAATCATTCAAGTACTCCTCTATTGAAGTACATTAATGCTATTTCTAAGTATTTGCCATTGTGCTACAATAAATATTTGTACATATGTCTAATTATTTTTACTGTTGCCTGAATTTCCAAAGGAAGGAATGCTAGGTCAAAGGGTATATGCATTTTGTTTAGCTTTTTTGTTAATACTTTCTTTTTTTAAGATTTTATTTATTTATTTATTTTTAGAGTGGGTGAAGAAAAGGACGAAAAGATGGAGAGAAACATCTATGTGAGAGAGAAACTGGTTGCTTCTCGCACACACCCCAACCTAACCAGCAACCCAGGCACATGCCCTGACTAGGAATCGAACTGGCAATTTTTTGCTTTGCATGAAGACATCAACAAATTGAGTCATACTGGTTAAGGCTCTGTTAATATGTTTTCCTGTCTTGATAAAGTGAAAGTTGAGGAAATACTAAAAAATGAAAGATTTTTCAAAAAAACACCCTTATGTTGTTAACACATTGGTGTATTTCCTTCCAGTCCTCATTTTTTTACATATTTTTTAAATTTATTTTTTCCAGTGAAGATTTTTATTCAAACTTAAGGAAAAAAGTAATTTCAATTAAGAAAAATGAAGTACCGGACAAACTGTAACATATTGTTAACTTAGAAGTATCAAAACAGGAATTCTTGATTCTCTAGGTGGTGATCTCTGCAACATGGAGCTTGAAGAAGTTTTTTTACATACCAATTTGATAAAATAATCTGTTGAACATGATCTGTCATTTTCTCTATGAGGGCTTTTGGGAGACTATGTGTTATTTTAAGGCCAACTGTGTTTTTCTCTCTTCTTCCCTTCCCTTTTTACACATTTTTGTTAGTTTTATTATACAGATGTGATAATACTATGTTATATCTAGTCTTCCTTTTTTTCCTTGAAATTGTAACATAAATCTTTTCCCTGTATTATTACACCTTTGTAAGCGATATTTTATTTTGTTTTAATTTTCATTTATTGACTTAAGAGAAACATTGATTTGTTGTTCCACTTACATTTTGCATTCATTGCTTGATTCTTTCTTTTTAAGTATATTTTATTGATTATGCTATTACAGTTGTCCCTTTCTTTTCTCTCATTTATCGCCCTCTACCCTGCACCCTCCATCCCTCCAGCATCCCCACCAGTTTAGTTCATGTCCATGGTTCACACACACAGTTTTTTGGCTTCTCCATTTTCCATAACAGTCTTCACCTACCACTATTTTGTGCCTACCAATTATGCTTCTTATTCCCTATACCTATTTCTCCCATTCTCTCTCACCTCTTCCCTGCTGATAACCCTCCATGCAATCTCTATTTCTGTGATTCTGTTCCTATTCTGGTTGTTTGCTTAGTTTGTTTTTGTCTTTGTTTTTTAGGCTCAGTTGTTGATAGTTGTGAGTTTGTTGTCCATTTACTGTTCATAGTTTTGATCTTCTTTTCTTTCTTAGGTTAAGTCCTTTTAACATTTTGTATAATAAGGGCTTGGTGATGATGAACTCCTATAACTTGACCTAATCTGGGAAACACTTTATCTGCCCTCCCACTCTAAATGATAGCTTTGCTGGATAGAATAACCTTGGATTTAGGTCATTGCCTTTCATGACTTGGAATACTACTTTCTAGCCCCTTCTTGCCTATAAGGTTTCTTTTGAGAAATCAGCTGATAGCCTTATGGGAACTCCTTTATAAGTAACTGTCTCTTCTCTTGCTGCTTTTAAGATTCTCTCCTTATCTTTAATCTTGGATAATTTAATTTTGATGTGTCTTGGTGTGTTTCTCCTTGGATTCAACTTCTTTTGGACTCAGAGCTTGTGGGACTTGTATATCTATTTCCTTTGCCACATTAGGGAAGTTTTCCTTTATTATTTTTTCAAGTAAGTTTTCAATTTCTTGCTCTTGTTCTTCTTCTGGCACCCCTATTATTCAGATGTTGGAATGTTTAAAGTTGTTCTAGAGGTTCGTAAGCCTCTCCTCATCTTTTTGAATTCTTGTCTTCAGTCTGTTCTGGTTGAATGTTTATTTCTTCCTTCTTTTTCAAACTGTTGTTTTGAGTCCCGGTTTACTTCCCTTCACTGTTGGGTTCCTGTATATTTTCCTTTATTTCACTTTGTATAGCCTTCATTTCTTCCTTCATTTTACCACTGTACTCAATGATTTCTGTGAGCATCCAGATTATCAGTGTTTTGAACCTTGCATCTGATAGGTTGGCTATCTCCTCATCACTTAGTTCTTTTTCTGGAGTTTTAATCTATTCTTTCACTTGGGCCATATTTCCTTGTATCAGCACACTTGTTCATTGTAAGGGGCAGAGCCTTCTGTATTTGCTAGAACAGGGCAACACATATTGCTGCATAGTGGTGCTATATGTGGGGAGGGGTCAGAGAGGGAACAAATGGTACTTGCTTGGCTCTCACCCTGTCTTCAGTCCCTTACCTCACTTTCCACAAACAGACTGCCCTTTCAGGGACTGATTCCTGGGTGGGTGGGTTTATGTACATTCTAGGATCCAGTGGCTCCTCCAATAGACCCTCATGTGAGACTGAGAGTTTGTGCTGCTGCTGCAACCCCCACAGATATTTACAGCCAGAGGTTTTGAGGCTTTAGTTTCCTGAATTGGAACCCTGGGTTGTAAGGTCTGTCTCACTTCCCAGGTGTTCCTCCCAGCTTACCCACATGCAAATGTGGGACTGCCTAGGCCACCAGTTGCCGTTGAGCCGGCCTGGTCCATGACCTTGCCATGCATCCTCTCCACCATGCCTGCCCATATCTGCCACTCTACCAGTCTGGGGTAATGTTTCTTTTCTTTTTGTAATATATTTTATTGATTATGCTATTACAGTTGTCCCATTTTCCCCCCCTTCACTCCCCTCCACCCTGCACACCCCCTCCCACCTACATTCCCCACCCCCTTTAGTTCATGTCCATGTGTCATACATATAAGTTCTTTGGCTTCTACATTTCCTATACTATTCTTACCCTTTCCCTGTCTATTTTCTACCTATCATCTATGCTACTTATTCTCTGTACCTATTCCCTCTCTCTACCCTTCCCACTCCACTGTTGATAAACCTCCATGTAATATCCATTTCTGTGGTTCCTGTTCTAGTTGTTTGCTTAGTTTGTTTTTGTTTTAGGTATGGTTGTTAATAATTGTGAGTTTGCTGTCATTTTACTGTACATGTTTTTTATCTTTTTTCTTAGATAAGTCCCTTTAACATTTCATATAATAAGGGCTTGGTGATGATGAGCTCCTTTAACTTGACCTTATCTGAGAAGCACTTTATCTGCCCTTCCATTCTAAATGATAGCTTTGCTGGATAGAGTAATCTTGGATGTAGGTCCTTGCCTTTCATGACTTGGAATACTTCTTCCAGTCCCTTCTTGCCTATAAGGTCTCTTTTGAGAAATCAACTGACAGTCTGATGGGAACTCCTCTGTAGGTTACTGTCTCCTTACCTCTTGCTGCTTCTAGGATTCTACCTTTCATTTTCATCTTGCCTAATGTAATTATGATGTGCCTTAGTGTGTTCCTCCTTTGGTTCACCTTCTTTGGGACTCTCTGAGCTTCCTGAACTCCCTGGAAGTCTTTTTCCTTTGCCAGATTGGGGAAGTTCTGCTTTGTTATTTGTTCAAATAACTTTTCTATTTGTTGCTCTTCCTCTTCTCCTTCTGGTACCCCTATGGTTCAGATGTTTGAATGTTTCCAGATGTCCCGGAGGTTCCTAAGCCTCTCCTCATTTTTTGAATTCTTGTTTCTTCGTTCTTTTCTGACTGGATGTTTCTATCTTTCTTCTGCTCCAAACTGTTGATTTGAGTCCCAGTTTCCTTCCCATCAATATTGGTTCCCTTTACACTTTCCTTTATTTCACTTAGCATAACCTTCATTTTTTTCATCTAACTTGCGACCAAATTCAACCAATTCTGTGAGCATCCTGATCACCAGTGTGTTGAACTGTGCATCTGACAGGTTGGCTATCTCTTCATTATTTAGTGGTATATTTTCTGGAACTTTGATCTGTTCTTTCATTTGGGCCTTTTTTTTTTGTCTTGACGCGCCTGTTACGTAGTAAGGGGTGGAGCCTTAGGTGTTCACCAGGGCAGGGCAATCCAGTTGCTGGGTAGTGATGCTGTATGTGGGAAAGGGTCCAAGAGGGAACAATGGTGCTTGCTCTGCTCTCTGCTGGATTTCAGTCACTTCCCCCACTTCCCACAAGTAAACTGGGCCCTTCTGGTGCTGATTCCCTGTGGGTGGGTTTGTGTATATTCTAGGATGCTGTGGGTCTCCCCACAGGTGTTGTCAATCAGTGGTTCGAGGCTTTATTTCCCCATGCTGGGACCCCAGGTTGTGCTGTCTGTCTTGCTCCGCTATGTTTCACCTGGTTTATCTGCACATGAATTTGGGACCACACAGTCTTCCAGCCACTGCCTTGCTGGCCAGCTGCAGCCTTGCATGCTCAATTCCACAATTCGCCGCTTTGCTGGGTCTGTCAGCCACTGCCTTGCGTGCCCCGGTCCTCCAGCTGCCGCCTTGCTGCGCATCCTCTCCGCCCAGTTGCCCATCTCTGCCCTCCTACTGGTCTGGATGAATGTATCTTCCTTAACTCCTTGGTTGTCAGATTTCCATAAAGTTCGATTTTCTGTCAGTTCTCGTTGTTTTTTGTTTTTAAATTGTTGTTATCTTTCTTTTGGCTGTGCAAGGAGGCACAGTGTGTCTACCTACACCTCCATCTTGGCCAGAAGTCTTGGGTGAATGTTTCTTTAACTCTTTTTTGTCAGATTTCTGTGCAGTACAGTTTTCAGGCAGTCCTCATTGTTTTTTGTTTTTAAATTGGTTTTTATCCTTCTTTTGGTTGCACAAGGAAGCAAAGTATTTCTACCTACAACTCCATCTTGTCTGGAAGTCCATTGGTTGATTCTTGAATGTGCCCTGACCAAGGATCAAACCCACAATGTGGGTGTATTGGGATGATGCTGTAATCAACTTAACTACCCAGCCAGGGCCTATAAGCCATATCCATTTTAACTGTTTCATAATATCATGCATTAAACTATAGGCTTTTTGATTCTATAATGCCACATATAGTGATTCAACCTAATGGAATGACAGATTGAGACATATACTGATGAATATTTACATCAAAGATGTACTCAGACACATTATTTGCTATAGCAAATGTTTGGAAAAAAGTTCAGAGAATGAGTAAATTAATTATGGAATAGTACATTTGTACTATTAAATATAAAATTAAAATTAATATATATTTTCACTTTCATAAATAAATCACTTTTCAAAAAGTTATACCAATTTATTATCCCACCAGCAATGTACAAAACTGCTCATTTTCTTGCTTCCTTGCCAACAATAAATATAAGTTTATAATAATAGTTATTATTTTTATTAGGCACTATTTACTATGTACCAGGAACTATCCAAAAAGATTTACATGTGTAAATAAATCAAATCTTCATAATAATTCTAGTATAGAATTTATTACCAGTACTAAGGTATACAGGAAGAGTAATAAATTCAAGGAAAAACAATTCTACCTATGGAGATAAAATCAACATTTTCTCATTCTGAGCACTCAGGGTTTACATAAAGGAATTTTATCTTGGTCCCAACACATTTTGATTGTGTTGAATTTCTTAAAGCATGAAAATCTTTAGAATTAGTTGAAAGGCTCAGGAAAGGAAAATTTCCATCAGCATGCTTCTTATTATAATTGTTACTATTCAGAAATTTTCAGTGAACTCAGTCTTAAGAAAGATTACTGAAGGGATGCCATAGGAGTAAATAGAAGCTACACCAATGTCCTCCCAGGACCAATCTGGAATTACAACTAAACTGTAGAGAAATCATCCAGAATAACCAACTGAACCCGAGATGGAGAGATTTATAACCACAGATTGACAGAAAAAACCACTTCACCACAACATGACTGTTAGGGAGTGTGGAGGAGGCATCAGAGGGCTGACTGGGCTCCCATGGGTGGGAGCTGAAGTCCAGAAGGAATACATCAGTGGCCAGGGGTTGTTCTTGTGAACCCCAAGCTCGTCTCCCCAGCCTACAGCAACAGAGTCAGAAAGGAACCCAGATAACACTCAGCTCTGAAGAGCACCAGGGTTTCTATTTACCAAAGAGAAATGGCTAGGGAGGCAGAGAGCCTCTTAAAGGGCCAACACACAAAATTTCCTTTGCAGCCACTTACCCTGAGCTCTGGCAGAGGAAGGATAGAGTAAACTAGAAACATTTGAGGAGACCTGGGTTTGGTGGCTCTGGGGAGAGAACTGAAGGAAAAGCTGCCAGGATCCCTGTGTTGAGTCACCCCCATACTACAGGAGCCATTCCTCTCTGGCAGACCACTCCCCTTCAAGTGGCATCAACCTGAGGGGAAGTAATAGCCTCGCCCACAGGAATTAGTCTGCCTTGCCCTGTGTTGCTTAAGCTGGTCTGCAGATTACAGTTTGATTACATTAAAATATTAGTTTAACAGCTGATTAGTTTAATGACTAATGTGAAAAATACAGAGAAGCAGCCAAAATGGGAAGACAAAGAAACACATACCTAATGAAAGAACAAGAGAATTCTCCAGAAGAAATGGAAGTAAGCAATTTATCACATAAAGAGTTTAGGGTAATGATTATAAGGATACTCAACAGCATGAAAAAAGACACAGAAACCATAAAAATGGATGAGTCAGAAATAAAAAATGCAGTATCTGAAATTATACACTGGAAGGAATGAACAGTAGATTAGATGAAGCAGAAGACTGAATCAGTGTTTTGGAAGACAAGGTAGAAAAAAACACTCAAGCAGAGCAGCAAAAAGAAGTAAGAATTTTAAAAAATGAGGAGAGTTTAAGAAACATTTGGGATAACATGAAGCATACCAACATCCATATCATGGGAATACCAGAGTGAGCAAGGGATCAAGAACCTATTTGAAGAAATAATGACCAAAAACTTCCCTAATCTGGTGAAGGAAAAAGTCACACCAGTCCAGGAAGCACAGAGTCCCAAACAGGTTGGACCCAAAGAGGCCTACACCAAGACATATATTAAAATGATAAGGCTTAAAGACAAGGAGAGAATCCTAAAAGCCCCAAAAGAAGAACAGTTAGTAACTTACAAAGGAGCACCAATTAGATTGGCATCTGACTACTCCACAAAAAAATTTCATGCCGTAAGGGAGTGATGTGATATATTCAAGGTGATGAAAAGCAAGATTGTAATGTAAAGTAGGTTGACCTACAACAAAGGCTACTTTACCCAGCAAGGCTATCATTTAAAACTGAAGGAGAAATAAGGAACTTCCCAGATGAGAAAAAGCTAAAGGACTTTGTTAAAACTAAACTAGTACTGCAACAAATGTTAAAAGGCTTGCTTTTAGAAGAAGAAGAAAAATAGAAGTAAAAAAGAAAAAAGCAAGAGGAAAACATCTAACAATAAAGTGGCACTACATACATATCTGTCAATAATCACCCTAAATGTAAATGGCCTAAATGTCCCAACCAAAAGACATAGGATGACTGAATGGATAAGAAAACTATATATATATATAAAACTACATATATATATCCTCCATGAGACACATCTCAGATTGAAAGATACACACAAAATAAAAGTAAAGGGTTGGAAAAAGGTATTTCATGCAGAAGGAAAAGAAAAAAACACTGGTGTAGTAGTACTTATATCTGACAAAACAGACTTTAAAACCAAAGCTACAGTAAGAGATAAAGAAGGACACTACATAATGATAAAGTGAACAAAGAGGATATAACCCTAGTAGACATTTAGGTACCCAATTTAGGAGCACCTAAATATGTAAAGCAAAACTTGATGGACATAAAGGGAGAGATCAATATGAATAGTTATAGTTGGGGATTTTAACACCCCATGGCCTTCAATGGATATGTCTTCCAGGCAGAAAATCAACAAGGAGATAGCAACCTTAAACCATACACTAAATCTAATGGATTTAATTGATATCTTCAGAACATTTCACCCCAAAGCAGCAAAATATACATACTTTCCAAGTGCACATTGAACATTTTCTAGGATAGACCACATGTTGGGACCCAAAATAACTCTCGTAAATTTAAGAAGACTGAAATCATATCAAGCAACTTCTATGTCCATAATGTTATGAAACTGGGAATTAATCACAAGAAGGACAATGAAAAACACACAAAGACATGGAAGCTAAATAACACATTATTAACAGTGAATGGGTCAACAATGAGATTAAGGAATAAATCAAAAAGTACCTTAAAACAAATCAAAATGAGGACACAATCATCTAAAATCTGTGGGATACTGGAAATGAAATCCTAAGAGGAAAATTCATAGCATTACAGGCCTATCTCAAAAAAATAGGAAAAAGCTTAGGTAAATAATCTAACTTCACACTTAAAGGAACTTGAAGAAAACAACACACAATACCCAAATTTAGTAAAAGAAAGGAAATAATAAAGATTAGAGGAGAAATAAATGAAATAGAGTCATCCTAAGAAAAAATAGAAAGATCAATGAATGGAAGAGCTGGTTCTTTGAAAAGATAAACAAGATTGACAAACCTTTAACCAGTCTCATCAAGAAAAAAAGAAAAAGGACCCATATTAATAAAATCAGATGTGAAAGAGGAGAAATAACAACTGACACTAAAGAAATACAAAGGACTGTAAGAAAGTATTAGCCCTGGCTGGTGTAGCTCAGTGGATTGAGTGCAGGCTGCGAACCAAAGCATTGCAGGTTCGATTCCCAGCCAGGGCACATGCCTGGGCTGTGGGCCAGGTCCCCAGTGGGGGCCACATGAGAGGCAACCACACATTGATGTTTCTCTCTCTTTCTTTCTCCCTCCCTTTCCGTCTCTAAAAATAAATAAATAAAATATTTTTTTAAAATAAAATATTATAAACAATTATATGCCAACATCTGGACAAATGGATAAATTCCTAGACTTACAATCATCCCAAAATAAATCAGGAAGAATCAGAAAATCTGAATAGATAGATTACACCTAATTAAATTGAAGCAGTAATAAAAACTCCCAACAAATAAAAGCCCTGGCTTCACAGGTGAATTTTAGCAAACATTCCAAGAAGAATAATACTTCTCCTTCTCAAACTATTTCATAAAATTCAAGAGGAAAGAAGGCTCCCAAACTCATTTTACAAGACCAGCATTAATTCCAAAACTAGATAAAGACACTACAAAAAAAGAAAATTATAGTCCAATATCACTGATGGACACAGATGTTAAAATCCTCAACAAAGTGTTAGCAAACCGAATACAGCAAAGCATCAAAAAGATCATACACCGTGATCAAGTGGGATTTGTTTCAGGAATACAAAGTTGGTATAACATTTGCAAATCAATAAATGTGATTCACCACATAAACAAAAAGGATAATAAAACACATGGTCATATCAATAGATGCAGCAGACAAAGCTTTTAATAAAATCCAGCATCCATTTATGGTAAAAACTCAGCAAGGTGGGCATAGAGGGAACATATGTGAACATATGTAAACATAATGAAGGTCACATATGACAAACCCACTGCCAGCATCATACTCAATGGGCAGAAACTACAAGCATTCCCCTTAAGATTAGGAACAAGACATGGATGTCTGCTTTTACCTCTCTTATTCAACACAGTACTGGAAGTCCTAGCCACAGCAATCACGCAAGAAGTAGAAACAAAAGGCATCCAAAAGGAAAGGAGGAAGTAAAACTGCCTTTATTGGAAGGTGACATGAATACTGTACATAGAGAACTGCAAAGATTCCACCAAGAAACTACTAGAACTGATAACTGAATTTAGCCAAGTAGTAGGATACAAAATTAATATCCAGGAATCAGCTGCATATTTACATGCCAATAATGAACTAACATAAAGAGAAATTAAGGAAATAATCCCATTAACAATTGCTTCAAAAAGAATAAAATACCTAGGAATAAACATAACCAAGGAGGTAAAAGACCTGTACAAGGAAAATTATAAGACATGAAAGAAAGATGTTGAAAAAGATACAAATAAGTGGAAGCTCATGTTGTGTTCATGGGTAGAAATAATCAACATCATTAAAATGTTCATAGTACCCAAAGCAATCTATAGATTCAACATAATTCCTATCAAGATTTTAATGACATATTTCATAGAACTAGAACAAATATTTCAAAAATTTATATGGAACCACAAAAGGCCCTGCATAGCAACACAGACCCTGAGAAAGAAGAACGCAGTTGGAAGAATCATGCTACCTAATATAAAACTATACTATAAGGCCATAGTTATCAAAACAGCATGGTACTGGCGTAAACACAGACACATAGATCAATGGAATGTAGGGAACCACTTCTCATGGCATGGAAATGTAGCTCAGCCTCCACGTGGAAAAACAGTGGGGAGAGAATGGCATGTAGGAACATGCCCACGGAGAGATTTTCCCATGGGAAATCAGGCCTGCATTGTACCTAGGCTGCTATGAGACTTACTTTTGCTAAAACTCCCTCACCCTGAATTGAGGCAGCAAGGGCTTACTGTAACTTCCTAAAGTCTGTGCTAAACCTCCCAAGTATGGAGTGTGACGAGTTCAACCACTTTTCCCCTTGATCTGCAGTATCCTTTTCTTTGAAGTAATTAGCAGCATTCTTTCCTTTGTTATCTGTAAAGGGTAGTCCCCTTCAGTGAACCTGTGCATAGTAAATGAGGACTACCCTCCATGTAATGTACCCAGAAAAATAATAAAAGCCAGTCCAGGCAGGGGCCAGGGCCCTCTCGCTTGTTCTCTCAGACAGTGGCCATGCCATCTGTTTTTATACACAGGATTTCTGTAGTTTATGTGTATCTGTCTCACAACCACAACACATGGATCCTGCAGGCCAGGATCTGCATCAATGGAACAGGATAGAGAACCCAGAAATAAACCCACACCTTTATGGTCAATTAATATTTGACAGAGGAAGCAAATACATACAATGGGCTAAAGAGAGTTTATTCAATCAACGGTGTTGGGAAAGCTGGACAGATACGTGCAGAAAATTGAAACTAGACCATGTTGTTACACCACACAAAAGAATAAATTCAGGGGTGTGGGCTGGGATGAGAGTAAAAGGCAGAAAACTGTACTTGAACAACAAGTTTTTAAAAAAGAATAAATTCAAAATGGATTAAAGACTTAAATGTTAGACCTGAAACCATAAGAATAATAGAAGAAAACACAGGCAGCAAAGCCTTGGACATTGCTCATAGTGATTTTTTATGGGATATATCTCCACAGGCAAGGGAAACAAAAGAAAAAATAAACAAATGGGCCTACAATCTAAAAATGTCTGCACAGCAAAGGAAATCATCAACAAAATAAAAAGACAACCCACAGAATGGGAGAACATATTTGCCAATACATCTGATAAGGGGTTAATATCCAAAATTTATAAAGTACTTACAAAACTCAACACCAAAAAAAAAAAAAAAAACAACCAAAAATGCGCAAAGGAACTGGATAGACGCTTCTTCAAAGAGGACATACAGATGACCAATAAACATATAAAAAGATGTTCAACATCGCTAATCACAAGAGAAATGCAAATTAAAACCACAATGAGATACCATATCACACCTTTCAGAATGGCTATCATCAATAAATTAACAAGTGCCAGTGAGGATGTGGAGAAAGAGGAATGCTTTTGCACTGCTGGTGGGAATGCAGATTGGTGCAGCCACTATGGAAAGCCATATGAAGATACCTCAAAAAATTAAAAATGGCCCTGGCTGGTGTGGCTCAGTGGACTGCATGCTGGCCTGTGAACCAAAAGGTTGCTGGTTTGATTCCCAGTCAGAGCACATGCCTGGGTTGCAGGCCAGGCCACCAGTAGGGGATGCTCAAGAAGCAACCACATTCTCTCCCTCTCTTTCTCCCTCTCTTCTCTAGAAATAAATAAAATCTTAAAAAATACCTTAAAAAATTAAAAATGTATCTTCCTTTTGATCTAGTGATCCCACTTATGGGAATATATCTGCAAGAACCCAAAACACTAATTTGAAAGAACATAAGCATCCCTATGTTCATTGCAGCATTACTTACAATTGCCAAGAAATGGAAGCATCCCAAGTGTCTATCAATAGATGAATGGATAAAACAACTAGGGGACATTTACACAATGGAGCTCTATTCAGCTATAAAAAAGAATAAAATGTTACCCTTTACAACAGCATGGATGGACCTGGAGAACATTATGCTAAATGAAATTAGCCAGTCAGAGAAAGACAAATACCATATAATTTCACTCATATGTGGAATCTAATGAACAAACTGATCTAACAAGCAAAACAAAGACAGACTCATAGAAGGAAAACAGGATGACAGCTAAAGGAGGGAGTGGTGAGGGGGTGGAGCAATTGAGCAAAAGGGAAAAAGAATATAGACATGGGCAACAGTTCAGTGATTGCTGGGGGGAGGGTGGTATAAAGGTCTAAATGGCAATGGAAAAATACAATAAAGATTAAGTTTAAAAAAACCCAAAAGATTATAGTGGGATATTCTTGATATACTGTACATACTGATAACTGATAACTGATGCCCAGAAATCTGAATTATTTTCCGAACAGAACTAGGAATATAACCTGCATTTCTAACTTCTAGTTATCTACCCTGGGAACCACAAATTTTATTTGATTTAGAAATTAAGGACTTCTGGTAAGAGTTTTACAGCACTTTAAAACACAACAAAGAATATAAACCTAATATTACTCTGACCTGGCAATGATATCGTAGAAATGCATTTTGCTTTCCCTCTCTTCATTTATAGCCTTCAGGAGACTAGTGAAAGTGCCTGAATTTTGCAACTCCTGCACGGTATCTGTAATCACATCACTGAGAAACTGCCTGTGAGAAGAAAAAAAATAAGTTAATGATATACATATTTCCCTACATTCACAAAGAGCTACAGAAGTCAGACAAGTGAAGACCCAGAAGAAATAACATAAGTAAGTTTGAATTATTTCTGGAATGCCAGAGTAGTTTAGTATCAGAAAATCTATGAAAGAATTCATTACACTAGTACAGGCAAAAGGAGAAAAGCCATATGATCCTTGCAACAAATGTAGAAAAAACATCTGGCAAAATTCAACACATTTATTTGTAAACAAACAAAAAGCTCTTAAAATACTAGAAATAAAAGACAACTTTCTTAACCTGAAAAAGTCTACATACCAAGGACCGACAAACACTGCATGTACAGTATGATAATACATATACAACATTTAAAAACATGTAAAACTATAGGTATTGTTTAAATAACACACATACATACCTAATAAAAGTGTCACAATTTGCAAAAGAATAATTCTGAAAAGTTTATCTTTGGGGGAAGAGTAAGGGGACAGAGATCAGAGGCTTCAATTGTATCTCAAGTTCTTTTATTAAAAAAATATTGGTCCCTGGCTGCTGTGGCTCAGTGGGTCGAATGGCAGTCTGTGAACTGAAAGGTAGCCTATTCGAATACCAGTCAGGGCACATGCTTAGGTGGTGAGCCAGGTCCCCAGTTGGCATGTGAGAGGCAACAGATCTCTCACACATTGATGTTTCTCTCCCTTTCTTTCCCCTTCCCTTCCCCTCTCTCTAAAAGTAAATGAATAAAATCTTTAAAAAAAAAATAAAAATATTGGGTTGGCCAAAAAGTTCATTTAGTTTTTTCCATAAGATGGCTTTAGTAGTGCTTAGTTGTCTTTAACCTCATTCAACACAATTTTGTTAGATTTTATTGTGACAGCTGTCATACAAGCATGCATTTAAAAAATAACACCAAAATTGGTATATTTTTGTATAAACATTTTAATATTGAAGATGAAAGAAAATACATCACATTTTTGGCATGTTATGCTTTATTATTTCAAGAAAGGTAAAAACACAACTGAAACATAAAGATTTGTGCAGTATAAGAAAAGTTGCTATAACTAAGCAAATGTATCAAAAGTGGTTTGCAAAGTTTTATGTTAGAGAGTTCTCGCTGGATGATGCTCATAGTCTGGTAAGCCAGTTGAAGTTGAAATCAATCAAATTGAGACATTAATTGAGAATAGTCAACATTATACCACATAAGAGACAGCCTATATACTCAAAATATCCAAATCAATAAAGTTATTGGTGAAATGAAAAACGTGCCTTTTATTTTATGGAAAAAACCATATGCACCTTTTGGCTAACCCATTAGAAAGCTCAAGCAATCATGGTAAAATGTAAAGATCTGGTGGCTACATTGATATGTATTCATTATTTTATTCTTTATATTTTTCATCATTTTTGAAATAGGTCATAATTTTTAAAAAATTATTTTTTATCCATTTGACTTGAATTTTGAGGCAAGCATCTATACAGTCTTTTTTTAAAGATTTTATTTTATTTTTATTTTTAGAGAGAGGGGAAGGGAAGGAGAAAAAGAGAAACATCAATGTGTGGTTGCCTCTTGCACGCCCCCTACTGGGGACCTGGCCCACGACTCAGGCATGTGTTCTGACTGAGACTCAAACCAGCAACCCTTTGATTCCTAAACAGGCACTCAATCCACTGAGCCACAGCATCTAGGGCTTAAGTGTAAAACTTTTTTTTTCTATCAGTTTCTAATTATTTTATTTTTTTTAATTTTATTGATTATGCTATTACAGTTGTCCCATTTTCCCCCTTCATTCCCCTCCACTCTGCCCACCCCCTCCCACCCACATTCCCCCCCTTTAGTTCATGTCCATGTGTCATAAGTTCTTTAGCTTCTACATTCCCCATACTATTCTTGCCCTCACCCTATTTTCTGCCTACCATCTGTGCTACTTATTCTCTGTACCTTTTCCCCCTCTCTCCTCCTCCTACTCCCCTGTTGCTAATCCTCCATGTGATCTCCATTTCTGTGGTTCTGTTCCTGTTCTAGTTGTTTGCTTAGTTTGCTTTTGTTTTAGGTATGGCTGTTACTAATTGTCAGTTTGAAGTCTTTTTTAACTGTTCATATTTTTAATCTTCCTTTTCTTAGGTCCCTTTAACATTTCATATAATAAGGGCTTGGTGATGATGAACTCCTTTAACTTGGCCTTATCTGAGAAGCACTTTATCTGCCCTTCCATTCTAAATGAAAGCTTTGCTGGACAGAGCAATCTTGGATATAGGTCTTTGTCTTTCATGACTTGGAATACTTCTTTCCAGCCCCTTCTTGCCTGCAAGGTCTCTTTTGAGAAATCAGCTGACAGTCTGATGGGAACGCCTTTGTAACTGTCCCCTTATCTCTTGCTGCTTCTAGAATTCTCTCCTTCATTTTTACCTTGGCTAATGTAATTATGATGTGCCTTGGTGTGTTCCCCCTTGGGTCCAACCTCTTTGGGACTCTCTGGGCTTCCTGGAAGTCTATTTCCCTTGCCAGATTGGGGAAGTTCTCCTCCATTATTTGTTCAAATAACTTTTCAACTTGTTCTTCCTCTTCACCTTCTGGTACCCCTATAATTCAGATGTTGGAACGTTTAAAGATGTCCTGGAGGTCCCTAAGCCTCTCCTCATTTTTTTGAATTCTTGTTTCTTCATTCTTTTCTGTTTGGTTGTTCTTTTCTTCTTCCTGGTCCACTCCATTGATTTGAGTCCCAGTTTTCTTCCCATCACTATTGGTTCCCTGTGCGTTTTCCTTCATTTCTCTTATCGCTGCCTGCATTTGTTCATCTAATTATGACCAAAGTCAACCAATTCTGTGAGCATCCTGATCACCAGTGTTTTGAACTGTGCATCTGATAGGTTGTCTATCTCTCAGTCACTTAAAAAAATTGGCTCTAGGGCTTTTAATTCTGTTTGAGCCATTGTTTTTACTTTTTATTTTCCTTTGGTCTGGTTGTGGCTGTTATGTATGGGCGTCGGAGCCTTAGGTGTTCACCAGGGCAGGGCACCCCAGGAGCTGGGTTGTGATGTTGTATGTGGGGGTGGGGTCTGAGAAGGAGCAATGGCGCCTGCTCCCCTCTCTCTAGGACTTCAGTCCCCGTTGCCGCTTTCCACAAGCAAATTGGGCCCTTCAGGTGCTGGCTCACAGGCGGGTGGGCTTGTGTACTTTCTCAGACTCTGCGGGCTTCCCCGAGGAGCCTCCCGTGAGGCTGAGAGAATCTCCTGGCCTCAACCCCCACAGGTGTTTTCAGTCGGTGCTCTTAGGCTTTGTTTCCCAGCTCTGAGTCCCTGGGTTGCGCAGTCTGTGTTGCTGCCCATTTTCGCTTAGTTTGTCTGCACTCAAATGTGTGGCTGTGGTGCACTGGGTCTGCTCGTTGCCTCCCGCGCCCAGGGTCTGCCACCGGTCCATGAGCTGCCCCCGCGCTTCTGGGGTCCGCTAACTGCTGTCTGCGCTCTGCGCACCCGCGTCTGCCAGCCATCACTTTTTCCTGCCGGGACCCCTCGACCCCTCTCCGTAAGCCTCCGACTCCACCCCTCCTTACCGGTCTGGATGTATGGTAGTCAGTCTTCCGTTCAGTTCATTTCTCTCTGTTCTGGTTGTTTTTTGTTTCTCAGTTTTTGTCGTCCTTAGTTTTGTTTGTGCGAGGAGGCACAGTGTGACTACCTGTGCCTCCATCTTGGCCGGAAGTGAGTGTAAAACTTTTAAAATGCTATTTAATGTTCTGATATAGAGTCAGCAAAAATTACACTTTCTATGTTACATAGTAATTTATAAGTAATAACTCATTCAAAATTCAGTAATTTTTTTTTAATGATCAAGTATATTAAAGTCAAGAAACTGAAAATCGATGAGCCTCCCACTAAGAACGAAAAGGGCATTAACTAGATCAGGCAGTTTATAGCAGTCTGGCCCAGACTGATTTTAACAAGAGACACTAATCTTCTAATGCAGGGGTCCACAAACACTTTCTGTAAAGGGACAAACAGTATATATTTTTGGCTTTACAGGCCATAAATTCTCTCTTGCAACTACTCAGCTCTGCTGTTGTAGTATGAAAACAACAATACACAATATGTAAACAAATGGGCAATTACAAATTCCAATAAAATTTATTTTCAAAAACTGACTGCAGGTTGGGTTTTCCTAGAGGCCCTAGGTAATTAGTACAAGCTCTCATTTACCAAAAATCCTTATCATAATGTTATACCCTCTTTTAAACTTAACAGACTTTTTGTTAGCGAGTCAGTTGACAACAACAACAAAAAAATGAATGAGACAGTGGAAATTGAGACTGCCTTCTTTTTAAAAGATTTTATCTATTCATTTATAGAGAGAGGTAAAGAGAGGGAGAAAAACAGATTGATTATCGGTTGCCTCCCTCAGGCCACCACCAGGGATATGGTCCAGAATGGGTGATGTTTCATTTTGCAGGATGACGCCCAACCCACTGAGCCCAGTCACTACAGTCAGGACAAGACTGATTAAAAAACCATCAGGATTATAACTGAAATAAGCTAGTCAATGAAAGACAAATACCATATGATCACACATAAAACTGGAATCTAATGAACAAAATAAACTAATAAGTAGAATCAGAGGCACAGAAACATGGAACAGACTTGACAGCTATAAGAGGGGAGAGGGAAGGTGGGGACTGGTTGAAAGAAGGTGAAGGGGTTAGACCAAGAACATATATACATGACCTATGGACATGAACAACAGTGTGAGGCCTGACTGTGTTAATGCGGGGAGGAGGACAAGGGGGGACAACTGAGACAACTATAATAGTATAAACAATTTTAAAAAACCAGGATTAAAACATAGCTTTAAATTTGTCTACTTTGATAATGACTGTCTCTTATTTATGGATAAATCATCACAATAGCTACCAATCTATGCCACAATAATGTTGTAAAGTTGCTATTATTCTCTCAATACTTGCTCCCTTACTTTCAATTGTATCACTCTTTCTCTAGGCAGTGGTTAGCTAACCATAACGTCGGCAGCCACTTTGGATGTAAGGACCAATCTATAAGACAACAGCCAGCCACCCTTGCACCCACCCACTCTTGATACATCTAAAATATATATTGTTACAATTCCAAATATGTTCTCCTTTCTTACCTATCAATTTGAATTTTCTTCAGTGTCTCTGTAGTAGCTATGGTCTGCTTTGTAGGTTTTTGGAGGACAAAATCCTGCATTTTGTTAAATTCGTTGGCAAATTGGCCTCCTTGTCTGATTTCTGGCAACTTGGGTTCTTCTTTAGGCAAGAATGCACTGGTTATTTTTGAGGTTTTTGAGACCACTGGAGGTTTTTCCAAACTTTTCTCTTCTAAATTCATTTCATTGTTTTTCTTCTAAAAACAATAAATGTTTTATATAAGACAGATTTTAAAGAGTTAAAAAAACAAAGCTATAGGAGGGTCTCTCCCCACATTTTCCAACTTCATTTTTTTCCCACTTGTACTCTATACTAGAAGAAAATTACCCTTTTCTTCAGCCACACCAAATCACATGTCCTGCTGTTTGTCTTCCTGACTTTAGAAAACATTCCCAACAAACTTTCAGACTATAACCAAAGGTAAAATTCATTATAAAATCTATTAGCAACCACTTACTATATTGTAATTATTTGTATAAATATCACCATTAGATTGTAAATTCTATTACAGAAGCAAGTGTCTTAGAGATATTGGTTCACTTTAAATTATTTTTGGTATTAGATTGGATATTAAATAACTGGCCATCTTTATAACTCCATTACTTAGACCAATGCCTAGAGTATAGCAGACTTAAATGTTCATTGAACACATATGAATTTGAAATATAAAGAATGAATTTATATGAAAAAACAGAAGTTGATAGTATATTTAGTGGTGTATATTTCAAAGGTCATGTGGGGAAAAGCCAAAATAATTTAATTTTTTAAAAATTTTATTTATTGATTTTAGACAGAGGGAGAAACATCAATTTGTTATTCCAGTTATTCATACCTTCATTGGCTGATTCTTTTTTTAAAATATTTTTATTGATTATGCTATTAAAATTTTCCCAATTTTCTCCCTTTATCTCTCCTCTGCCCTGCACCCCTCAACACTACAGCATTCCCCCCCGCTTAGTTCATGTCCATGGGTTTTACATATAAGTTCTTTGAGTCCTCTGTTTCCTATACCATTTTTTATCTCTCCCCATCTATTTTATGACTACTAATTATGCTTCTTCTTCCCTGTACCTTTTCCCCCACTATTCCTCCCTTCCCCCTCCCCACTGAACTCCCTCTGTGTGATGTCCATTCCTCTGATTCTGTTTCTGTTCTGGTTGTTTGCTTAGTTTTTGTTTTCATTGTTTATCTTTTCTTTTAGGTTCATTTGTTGATAGTTGTAAGTTCATTGTCATTGTACTGTTCATATTTTTTATCTTCTTCTTCTTAGATAAGTCCCTTTAACATTTCATGTAATACTGGCTTGGTGATGATGAACTCTAACTTGACCTTATCTGGGAAGCACTTTATCTGCCCTTCCATTCTAAATGAAAGCTTTGCTGGATAAACTAATCTTGGACGTAGACTAATCTTTTCATGACTTGGAATACTTCTTTCCAGTCCCTTCTTGCCTACAAGATTTGTTTTGAGAATTCAGCTGATAGTCTTATGGGCACTCCTTTGTAGGTAACTCCCTCCTTTCCTCTTGCTGCTTTTAGGATTCTCTCTTTACCTTGAATCTTGGGTAATGTAATTATGATGTGGCTTGGTGTGTGCTTCCTTGGGTCCCACTTCTTTGGGACTCTCTGGGTTTCCTGGACTTCCTGGAAGTCTGTTTCCTTTGCCAGATTGGGGGACTTTTCCTTCATTATCTGTTCAAGTAAGTTTTCAATTTCTTCCTGTTGTTGTTCTCCTCTGGCACCCCTATAATTCAAATATTGGAGCATTTCAGGTTGTCCCAGACGTTTGTGAGTCTCTCTTCACTTTTTTGAATTATTTCTACATCCTGTTCCAGTTGGATGTTTATTTTCCCCTTTTATCCCAAATCATTAAGTCCTGTTTTCTTTCCTGTCACCGTTGATTCCCTGAATATTTTGGTTTATTTCATTTTGGGTATCTTTCATTTTTTAAAACTTTTCCACCAAGTTTAATCAGCTCTGTGAGCATTTTGAATACCAGGACTTTAAGTTCTCCATCAGATAGGTTGGCTATTCCCAATTGCTTAGCCCTCTTTATGGAGTTTTTCTCTGTTCTTTCATTTGGGCCCTATTTCTTTGTCTCAGCACACCTGTTAAATTGTAAGAGAGTGGAGCCTTAGGTATTCACCAGGGCATGGCAGCCCTCCTTGCTGCACTGCAGGGCTGCCTGTAGGGGAGGGGCCAGAGAGGGAACAATGCAGCCCACTCTCCAATGAACTCTCATGTGAGACTGGGAGTTTCTCTTGCTGCAACAAACGTTGTAGTCCTTAGCCAGCTCTGAGTCTCATGTTCGCTTTCAGCCAACCCCGCCCACATCATCAGTTTTCCTCAGCTGGCCCCACCCATGCAGTCCACCTCCTCGCTTACGGGTCTGGGTGTTCTGGTAGACTTTTAATTTCTTGATTGTTGAAGTTTCATGCAGTTTGATTTTCTGACACTTCTGGTTGTTTACTGATTTTAGACTGGTTGTTATCCTCTTTTTGGATGAGTGAGGAAGTGGAGGGTTTCTACCTACACCTTCATCTTGGCCGGAACCCATTGGTTGATTCTTATATATGCACTGACTAGGGATTGAAACCATAACCTTGGCATATCCAGACAACATTCTAACCATCTGAGCTACCTGGCCTGGGGTCAAAATAATTTATTTTTTAGATGCAAACTTGAATACTAAGGGGCAAACATTACCACAGGAACAGCATATGTCTTTTTATCGATGATTCCTATTTAATCTGTGGCTAAAATCTTAAGCTATGGAAAAGTTTTACATAACAGTGAATATGCATATGCAGTCTGAAACTAGACTTGCTTATTTGAATATTGGCTCTATCTCTTACTAAACTGCATTGATTTTAGGCAACTATTTAGCACCTCTATGGTTCCATTTTCTCATTGGTAAAATTGGTATAAGAATAGCACAGGCCCTCATAGAGTTCTTATGAAGGTACAATAAATTAACATACATAAAAAATTGAGAACAGTACACAGAACAATGTAAGTCCTACATTTGTTATGATTTACTTAAATTCTTGTGCCGATCCTATGCAAAGAAAGGTTTGTCTGCATATCAATACACAAAGCCCAGGCCTTCCTTAGCAAAATTTCAACTAGCCTAGAAATTTTTTTTTCATATCCTTAAAAAATTAGTAAATACAGCCACGGCTAGTGTGGCTCAGTGGATTGTGTGCAATCCTGTGAAACAAAGGGTCGCCCTTTCATGCCCAATCAGGGTATATGCCTGGGTTGTAGGCCAGGTCCCCCAGCAGGGGGCATGGGAGAAGTAACCACACATTGATGCTTCTCTTCCACTCTACCTTCCTTCCGCTCTCTAAAAATAAATAAAATATTTTTTAAAAAGGTTAATAAATACAGACTCAACATCACTCTTCTTTATATAAACAATAAACAGAGATTCAGATCTGAGGAAAATAGTTATAGGCAAGGATAAAACTAATTGTTGCCTTAAATAAGAATTAAATTTCAGCTGGAGCTGGAGTGGGTCAGTGGACTGAGTGAGGGCCTACGAACCAAAGGGTCACTAGTTCCATTCCCAGTCAAAGTACATGCCTGGGTTGCAGGCCAGGTCCCTAGTAGGGGGCGCACGAGAGGCAACCACACACTGATGTTTCTCTCCCTCTCCTTCCCTTCCCCTCTCTCTAAAAATAAATAAAATTTAAAAGAAATTAAATTTTAAAATATTCTTTTAAATTAAAATGGATTTGATTGACTATAAAGAGAAGCAATAATTTTCAGCAATTAGACTGAAATTTATCTGGACATAAGGAGAATTTCCAATACATGGATGGTTATTATTTTAGATTTTTTTGTCTAGGAAAGAAAGGGGAAATGTTAAGACCTAGGAAGCTCTGTTTTTTTCTGCCCTAACTATTCTTCCTTTACCTCTATGCTTAGGCATCTGGAAAAGGAAGCAAATGTGTCAAACTGATTTACTGATTACTAGAAATAAATATGAATTTTTAGAAGAAAACTTTAAGGAAGCTAAATGTTCTATCTAGTCCAGCCACTAAAAAAGATTTTTTTTTAAGATTTGTATTTACTTATTTTAGAGAGGGCAGGGGAGAGAGAGAGAGAGAGAGAGAGAGAGAGAGAGAGAGAGAGAGAAACATCAATGTGCAGTTGCTGGGGTCCATGGCCTGCAACCCAGGCATGTGCCCCCCCGACCGGGAACCAAACCCGCGATGCTTTGGTTCGCAGCCCACGCTCAATCCACTGAGCCACGCCAGCCAGGGCTAAAAAAGATTTTTATATAACACGCACTATGTACAATATAAGGTATTAAATTCTAAGAGATAAGAAAATGGTATTTCCTTCAAGGAGTCTCTTTCCAAACTTAGGTCCAATTACTCCCACTTCTGGTATCTGGTATATTAGTATAGTTCCATTATTCCATTTCATGATTGTAACAAATGAAATCTACTTGATGTCTTTAGCTATAAAAATGGCTGCAAAAAAAGGAATAATGCTAACCAACTTTTCATCCCAAAGTTATTATAAGGCTAAACAATATAAAACCTTTGGAGAAAAAAATTCACATACATACTAAGGTTTTAAAGTGTATATCCTATGCCATACAGGTTAATGGCATAGTAAAATTAATGCATGAGAGCAACTATAGTACTATGAAGTAAAAACAAAAAGTCATCTTAAGAGATCCACAATTTTTTTTAATTATGGAACTAACTTGCACTGAGAAAAAGGTTTTAGGATGCTGTTAATCAAGGTAAGAGAGCAAGCCTTTATTATTTATACTTCTATAAAATCATAAGCAGAACCTCTACTTAAGTGAGAAAATTTTGTGACTAAATACTGTATCATTAAAAAGAATAAAACAGCACAAAAGTTTTGTTCTTTTACTTATTGGAGTGGTGAGTGCAGCCAAGTGCTATTTATAAATTTGTGTTTTTCATTCTTTCTTAAATTTCTATAGTGGCAAATTACCATTTTTTATGAATGAAATTAACATTGATAAGTTTATAAGACTTCATCTTGTTAACAGAGTATCTTCTCTTTTTATTTTTGATCCTTACTAAAGAAGACAATAAGTAAGAAGGAAACACTAGTTTCTTATGTACTGTTTGTTAATTATCTTAATTTATTAATTAGAGTATTATTTTAAATGCATTGAAAGGCTGAGTTCTTTGGTTTCCAATCTCTTTACCATTCATAAATTGATAAGGAAATTATTTGCCGTTAAGTTCCTACAATATCCATTAAGGTCATTTTAAAATTACTCCAAAACTCAGAATGTTAGCATTGGAAGTGATCATATAGATCATTTAGTTAAAATTTCATCACATTTTACAAGTGAGAAAACTAAGACCAAGACAGTAAAATGAATCGTTCCTAGCACACAACTAAACTGCAAAGGTCTCCTGACTCCAAATCCAGTGTTCTATTAAAATCTTGTATAAACTTGGAAAATTTTTTTTAAACTTTGTAAACCTAGATTATACAAATAAGAACAATCATTTTTAAATCCTAAGGAGCAATTAAAGGTAAATTTAATTACCTAGTCACAACAAATATATACTTCTTTTCTGTTAGACATAGAAAGCAATTTACCCTCATTAATATAGCAATTTTCACGTCATAGAATCAGAAATAAGAATACTTTCTGTACAAATTACATAAGGTAATCTCACTAAATTTAATAAATATGTATTTGGGGGCTTTTGGGGAATCATCATTAACTTTGTCACTCTTTATAGACATTGGTCCACTTCCACATGAAAAGTAGGGAGCATCATCTACTTACACTTAATATTCTACAATGACGCTGTCCAGTCTATAATGACACAAACCACAGTAACTTACACAGAGGGAAAAGTTACTGAAATAAAAAGATTTTTATATTCATGCTCCAAGATGTTCCCCCAAATATTTGTTTTTGTGTGTATGGGAATTTATAACTCCACAAAGCTACTTTCTTCTTAGATCTATGTAGTACTTTTAATATCCACACTAGATCATTCAGATTACTAAACTTTCCGAAGAGGTTAAAAAACAGCTGTCCTCTCTCTGTTAATTAGATGCAGTTCCAAACCAAAGTGACTGTATATGCACTTTCATAGTTTAGGGCTGCTCTAAAGTCAAAAACCTTTTCTCTTGTTTCAGAGACATTTACGTCAAATTAAGACATTTACAATGGTTCATAGATATGACAACCCAAATATCATTTTCACCTATCCTGTGTAAGGGAGTTAAGAAATCATAAGTTTCTCTAATAAATTAAGTGCATTTTATCAACATAAGTAACACAAACTATTCTAAGTGTTTTACATTTATATCAGTGCATTATTTTCAAATACTAAATGGGATGAAATTGTAATTAATGGTTATATTATATTTAAGCAGATTATGGAATCACATAAATCAATTCATGTCAATACCACACTTTACTCAAAAACAACTTCACAGGCACACACAAAATAGAAAACAAAATTTGTTTTTTAAAAAATTTAAAGTATACTATCTACTTGAAATTACACTAAACAATTTATTTTCACAAAACAGCCAATTTCCAAACCCTTTTACTAATTTTGGCATTAGGAAAGTTCAATCCATTCAAATCTTCTGTTTTGTCATCCTATAAATGATGCTATCATATCCAGGATCCATGTTCCAAATATTGTAAGAGATGATAATCACAGCCAAGGCCAAGGCGATCATTATCCAAAGTATCATGTTGAAAACCACTGGATACTCAAAATTATACTTATATGCAAGTTTATAAGGTGGGCTCTCCTCTTGTTTTGCCTCAAGGATAGTCCTTGTCTTCCTCACAAAGGATGTGTCAAATGATCTGACAGTCACTAGCTCTACCACTGCATTCCCATCATAAAGATTATACATGTCATCTGCAAACTTTTGCAGAATATCAAGAAGGACCTTAGAAGCATCTCTGAATTGTTCAGAACCTTCTCCATAATGTTTCCCAATTTCATCCAAACCTGCCAGTTCCAGTGCATATAAATCAGGAGAATGATCCTTGGCTAGATGCTTATGTTGAGACAACAAACCTGAAATATCACATAGAACTTGCAGTTCAGAAAAAAAGAGCAGATCAACCTCATTGTTCCCACTTAGGGAACTGAGGGGAAGGGAATTAAGAACAGAGTTTTCTTGAAACAGCTGATTGTGGAGCTGTGCTAATGTGACTGAAAGATTTTCAAAAACTGAATTTGCCTTTCCCATCATATATACTCTTTCCTCACTGGGAGCCAACTGCAAAACTATAGGTGTTTCTTCAGAAAATAAGGAGTGAATGGAATCTGCAACACTGTCAAGACTAAAAGGAACTTCATTCTCCAAAGGATACGAAATGGCACTGCCTGGAGGTAGAGTGAGTTTGTCCATTCCCTTCACCGTCACCAGAATGGTAGCTTGAGGACGACGGAATAGGTTACCAACGGCAAGTCCAGGCCAAGAAAGGTCTTCTTTCACAGAGAAGCCCATGGCTAATGCAGCAACATCTGGGATTCGCTCTCCTGGTATAGGCCAATTTCCATTGCGGAAAACAACATACTCTGGTGATCTTAATATACTAAACTCATTCCCCAACACACTGGCCACCAAGGACAGAAGCACTAGGAGCAGAGCCATAATTCCACGCAGGCCGCAGCAGTGCAGGGCAACTGGCAGCAATCTGGCGGAACGTGAGTGGTCACCGCAGCGCCAGCGGGTAACGCGCTCCGGCTGGTCCTGGCTCCGTGAGACAGCTCCATCGTCGTGGTCACCTCTGCTGGGGCAGCTGCCGCTTTCTCCAACAATCTCCAGCTACCAATAAATATGTATTTGTATTTAAATGTTTTATATCTATAACCTAAGTTATTAAAATTAAGAATTTACAAAGCTTTTGAACACAAGTTGAGTTTTTTGATAACTCAGTAAGTGCTTTGAGATGTCCATAACATCACTGAAAATGTAATGGCTGACACAGTGTTGTGACGGATATTCAGAAAGGTAGATTGCAACATATTCTACAACAACAAAGTTATTTCCGATTAAAGCAATGTTTAGAGGGTCCAGTAGTTCAATTTCCTCCCGCTAGTGTCAGTGAGCTTTTAGCAACTGAGAAATATAAACAGATAATTCAGTAATTTGTCTGATCTCAGAGCATATACTGTATTTATCATGATTTAGTTATAGGCCTTTTGAATAATGCCATCATATTAAAAGACAAGGACATTATGATTGGTAATGTACCTTGAGCTATGGCTATTTCACTCCATCAACTTAGAGCCCACATGTTAGGTAATTATTATAGGCTTTTATCTGAGATAAACATACTATTTCCTGAGTTAAAAGTAATGACACAGGTACTATAAATGACGGAAAAAGAAAACAGATTAAATAATAGTGAGCATATATATACCATGAGGGTACTTTGTCTTCTTTCATACTGAACTGGCATGATATAGTTCAGAATAGAGAGCTGGTCTGTGGTATCCTCCAGAACTGCAGAGATCCTCAGCATATCTAGAATGGACAGTGGCTCTATGACTTCTGGGATGGTATCTATGTCTGTTTCTTTGGCTATTTCTTCCTCTTCTACAACACTAGGTGGTTCACCTGTCACTGACACAGTCACCTCAGAATACCTTGTTTTTGGAGGAAGACTTGAGGCTCCCAGTTGGCCTCTGCAGAAAGAATAAAGAAAAAATAAGTCAGCCACCAAATGCTTTAAAATTACTTAAATTCAAAAGCACAGGCAGCATGTACATTGTCTCCTGTGAAATCAATATTGTCATATATTATAACCAAGATAAAGAACAAAAGTAGGACTTTGCATGTGATTCTGCTAAATACTTCTCAGTGACATTTTGACCAACCATAGGCAAGCTACTTACTACTTAATAAAGTAATGTAATCCATGAAATTTGGCTATGCTTAACCAATTTGAATTTAAACCAAAATCAACTTTTTTCTTAGCAACATCTTTAGATGCTAACCAAGTATCTCATGATTAGTGAAAAACAGACTATGCTAGCTAGTCTCCAAGGTGGCCCACGTGATTCTCATCTTCATGTCCTTTTGTAGTCTCCCCCACACTAAAAAGGACTAACCTATGTAATGAAATGGATATTGTGGGTGCCAAGGCTAGGTGATAAAAGACAATGCAGCTTCTACTTTATTCTTTCATGTCTGTCTCTCTCTGTGGAAAACCAGCTGTCTTGTCAAGAGGACAGTGCTATGGATAGGGTCATGAGGGTAAGGAACAAAGGCCTCTTGCCAACAGCCAGGCAACATGCCAGCTCTATAAATGAGACATCCTGGCAGTGAATCCTCCTGCTCCAAGTCTCCAGATAATTGAAGCCCTGGCCAGCTTTAACCTTATGAGAGACCCCATGCTAGAACCATCATCTAAACTACTCCCAAATCCTTGACCCACAGAAACTCTTAAATAATAAATGTTTATATTTTAAGTAGCTAAGTGTTGGGGTAATTTGTTACACATTATTAGATAAGTAGTACACAGAAATTTAACATACATGATAATTTAAATAAATACACAAAATAAATTGAAATTTTGAACATACTCTTCCATTCTTCTTAAGTCAGTTTTGTTAATGTCCGAGGTACATTTATAATCTCACAAAAATGAAATAACCTAAAATGAGAAAACACTGACATTAGTTTGAGTACTGCATGATATTTAAGTAATTTCTATCATTCGGAGAAAATTAAAGAATTACAAGAGCTGTGGCTTATCTCCTTTTTGCTTATTAGAAAAGTCTTAGAGATGGGAGAATCATCATCTAGTGCAGTTCTATTAAGTTACTAGCTTAATTATTAGTAGATAAATGCAATCTGTGAGTCTCGTCTTAAGGGAAATTAATATCCAACACAGTTTTCATATTTTTATCGTATTCTGATTTTTTTAATTGGTAATCTCTATGTAATGGATTTACTTTTCTGTTGTACTTATTACTAAAATATTTAATTAGATTACTCTGTTCTCCTGATCTGTCTAGAAGAGAATTTACTCCAGCTGGACTTAAAGAACATTTGAGATTGCGCCTAGAAAAACTATTTATCCTGAAAATCAGTTTAATACATCTATCAAGATATTACCACTCCTCGGGACTGGTGGTACGGCTCAATGGACTGAGTGCCATCCTGCGAACCAGAGGGTCAGTGGTTTGATTTCTAGTCAGGGCACATGCCTGGGCTGCAGGCCACGTCACCAGTAGAGGATGCGTAAGAGGCAACCACACATTGATGTTTCTCTCCCTCTCTTTCTCCCTCCCTTTCCCTCTCTAAAAATAAATAAATAAAATCTTAAAAAAAAAAAGATGTTATCACTCCTCAATAAACCAAAGTCCTTTCTGCTTAAAAGAGCTTTAAATTCTCTGTGGAGAATTTAATCTTACACTGAATAAATAGTGAATGGTAAGTTTTCAGTGTGATTTTGTCTACAAATAAAATGATCCTGAGAAGGGTGATTACAAATATGTCTTACACAATGAAACTTCATATACAAAAATTCAAACATAAAACAGAATGCTTATCTGAAATGAAAAAAAAAAGAAAAAAAAAACCCATACTGCAAACTAGCCAAATTTTCTGGTGCAAGGGCAGTCTTAGGAGGAAGTAACGTGATGTTAGTAAGATTCTTTTCTTTTGTTGTATTATTTTTACATTTTTTCAGCTTGGGGCATAGGTTGATGTGCTTCACATAGGTAAAATAGGGCTATGTGTATGTAGTATCTGGTGCTTTTGTGCTGTTTCAGCTTCTCCCTTCCTCCTTCATCTTGACATCAACAACCTCCATTATAAACCATCACCAAGTTCTGTGGATTTTACTTTATATTTCCATACTCCCCAACTCCATAATGGACCATGTTATCTCTTGCTTGAACTACTCGAATGACCTTCAAATTGGAAGTTATCTTTTAAAAATGAGACTGATCTGACTTCCGGCCAAGATGGAGGCATAGGTAGACACACTGCACCTCCTCGCACAACCAAAATAAAGGTCAGCAACAATTTAGAAACAAAATAAAATCCAGATCTGACAGAAAATTGAACTGTATGGAAGTCAGACAACCAAGGAGTTAAAATATACACATTCATCCAGACTGGTAGGAGGGGCAAAATTGGGCAGTCGGGCAGAGAGGGATCACGGCACAAAAAGCAGTGGCACTGGATGCACAACACGTCCTGGGCGTGTGAGGCAACCTGAGCTCAAGATTACAGCAGGCGGACCCTGGGTGCGCAGGCGGCTGGCAAACCCAGTGACGCAGCGACTGTGAAGTGAGGCACTGTGCGCAAGGTGCCTGGTTATCCAGGTCACATTCACGCGCAGAAAAACGAGTCAAAATTGGGCAGTGAGACAGACCACAAACCCAGGGTCCCAGAGCCGGGAAATGGAAGCTCGGGACACTGATTGAAAACACCTGTGGGGGTTGAGGTACAGGAAGAGACTCCCAGCCTCACAGGAGAGTGTGTTGGAGAGATGCACAAGGTCCTAGAACGTACACAAGCCCACCCACATGGGAATTAGCACCAGAAAGGCCCAGTTAGCTTGGGGGAAGCGGCCAAAGGGACTGAGGTCCCACAGAGAGTGGAGCAAGTGCCAATGTTTCCTCTCAGACCCTGCCCCCACATACAATGTCACAACCCAGCGACTGGGTTGCCCCACCCTGTAGAACACCTAAGGCTCCGCCCCTCATACATAATAGGTGCAACCAGACCCCCCCCTGCAAAAAAAATGGCTCAAACAGAAGTACAAATCAAAGCCCCAGAGCCAATACTTTTAAGCAACCAAGAGATAGCCAACCTATCAGATGCACAGTTCAAAGCACTGGTGATCAGGATGCTCACAGAACTGGTTGACTTTGGTCACAAATTAGATGAAAAAATGAAGGCTACAATAAGAGAAATGAAGGAAAATGCACACAGAACCAATAGTGATGGGAAGGAAACTGGGACTCAAAACAATGGAGTGACCCTGGCTGGCGTAGCTCAGTAGATTGAGCGTGGGCTGCGAACCAGGCATCGCAGGTTCGATTCCCAGTCAGGGCACATGACTAGGTTGCAGGCCATGTCCCCCAGCAACCGCACATTGTTGTTTCTCTCTCTCTCCCTCTCCCTTCCCTCTCTAAAAATAAATAAATAAAATATTTAAAAAAAAACAAAAAACAATGGAGTGGACCAGAAGGAAGAAACCACCAAATAGGAAAGAATCGAGAAATAATAATTCAAAAAAAAAAATGAGGAGAGGCTTAGGAACCTCCAGGACATCTTGAAATGTTCCAACATCCGAATTATAGGGGTACCAGAAGGAAAAGAGGAAGAGCAAAAAGTGGAAAAGGTATTTGAACAAATAATAAAGGAGAACTTCCCCAAGCTGGCAAAGAAAATAGACTTCCAGAAAGTCCAGGAAGCTCAGAGAGTTCCAAACAAGTTGGACTCAAGGAGAACACACCAAGGCACATCATAATTACATTAGCCAAGGTAAAAATGGAAGGAGAGAATCCTAGAAGCAGCAAGAGATAAGGAGACAGTAACCTACAGAGGAGTTCCCATCAGACTGTCAGCTGATTTCTCAACAGAGACCTTGCAAGCAAGAAGGGGCTGGAAAGAAGTATTCCAAGTCATGAAAGGCAAGGACCTACATCCCAGATTGCTCTATCCAGCTAAGCTTTCATTTAGAATGGAAGGGCAGATAAAGTGCTTCTCAGATAAGGTCAAGTTAAAGGAGTTCATCATCACCAAGCCCTTATTATATGAAATGTTAAAGGAACTTATCTAAGAAAAAGAAGATAAAAAACATGTACAGTAAAATGACAGCAAAATCACAATTATTAACAACCACACCTAAAACTAAAACAAAAACAAAAATAAACTAAGCAATCAACTAGGACAGGAACAGAACCACAGAAATCGAGATCACATGGAGAGTTAGCAACAGGGGAGTGGGAGGAGGAGAGGGGGGAAAAGGTACAGAGAATAAGTAGCATAGATGGAAGGTAGAAAATAGGGTTAGAGCAAGAATAGTATGGGAAATGTAGAAGCTAAAGAACTTAGGACACATGGACATGAACTAAAAGGAGGGAATGTGGGTGGGAGAGGGTGTGCAGGGTGGAGGGGAGTGAAGGGGGAAATAGGACAACTGTAATAACATGATCAATAAAATATATTAAAAGAGAAAATGTACAAATAAAGAAAAATGAGACTGATCTTTTAAAATTGAAAACCTGATCATGTCTCTCCATAGAACCCATCAATAGTTTCCCATTGTCTTAGTACAAAAATTAAAATTCTTAACTTTGCCTATAAGGCCTTCATGATCTGCTCCCCCTCTTTGTTTCTCTGGGAAGCTGAGTTAACTCATCTCCCTTTATGTGAAACTGAACTTCTGAACTGGGCTAAAACAAACAGCTACATCCTGATACAGGTCCTAGATATGACTCTGCATCAGTGAATTCTCCATTAAAAAAATAAATTTTCATACAAAATTTAACTCAAAATGGATCATGCACTTAAATGAAGATGTAATATTATAACACTTTAAGAAAAACATAAAAGAGCATCTTCAGGATCTAGGGCATCCTTTGTTGAAAGGGCTATCATTCCTCCACTGAACTGCTTTGCAATTTTTGTCAAAAATGACAACAAACTCACAACTTTCAAAAACTGAACCTAAAAAACAAAAACAAATGAAGCAAATAACTAGGACAGGAACAGAATTACGGAAATGGAGATCACATGGGGGGTTATCAGCTACGAGGGGTAGGGGGGATAATGGGAGAAAGGTACAAGGAATAAGAAGCATAAATGGTAGGTATAAAATAGGCAGGGGAAGGTTAAGAATAGTATGGGAAATGGAGAAGCCAAAGAACTTGTATGTATGACCCATGGACATGAACTAAGGTGGAGGAATGCTGGTAGGGGGGTACAGGACAGAGGGGAATAAAGGGGAGAAAAATGGAAGAACTGTAATAACATAATAAAATACACTTAAAAAAATAAAATTTTCACCTAGCAATAGACATAACCAATTAATCATGTATAGCATCACAGTGTCAGTACACTTGCCAGCACCAATCACAGCTTTTTCAAAGCAACTTGTATGATCCCTTGAGAAGACCCCCTTTTCTGTCTTTACAAACTCTCCCTTTCCTCCCTGGAACATTGATGGGTTTTCTACCCAACATCTGTGTCTCCCAGACTACAATTCCTAAAAAACACCCCCAAATAAAGCTTTTGTTTGCCTTGCAGTTCTTATTCAAAATTGATATAGAACTGCAAGGCAAACAAAAGTCCCACCAGATGGCAGCTTAAATCATTGGCATTTTGCTAGGTGTCTGCCTTTTGCCCCTCTAGATGCATGCCCACCATTGTCTGTGCTCTGAGACTGATCCTTATGAATCAATGGGAGATTCCAAAAGAGATCCAAAGTATAAGATTGTAAAATCAGGTGTTTATTCCTGCAGCTCGCTCCCTACCAGACCACCATTGGTTGGCTATGTTCCTCTACCAAAGGCCATGGCTCCTATCAGACAATCCTCTCCATATTACTCTCTCACAGGCTCAGGTAACTTCTTCCTCATGTGCATGAGCATTATCCATTATAGTTTCACTCCTACCTGCACCTTTGCAAGCAAACTCTTTATTAAATTCTCTTCAACTCTGCCAACTATTCCAAGGCAACACTGACACAATGACATGCATACATTTTTATATACAATATGCAAGGTCTGTCCAGAAAAAGTCCATTGTTAATATAACAAGAGCAGTTTGCCCAACATCGATGTAACCTGGCAGCCAAGGAGAGTGCACTGGAATATGCATGTGTGAACAATGATGATCATTGTACTAGTCAGTGGAGTAGTAGACACCATTGAGTGAGCATGTGTACTGTGTGGTCATTGCATTCAAAATGACTGAGTGAGTAGGGCAACGAATCTGCATCAAATTTTGTGTTAGGCTTGGACATTCCTCTGTTGAAACTATTCAGATGATTCAGAAGGCTGCAGCTATGGGTGACTGGTGATTGGCAGCTTCATCATGACAACACTGGCTCATGCATTGTGTCTTACAGAGTTTTTTGGCAAAACATCAAATCACCCAGGTGACTCAGCCCCCTTACAGCCCAGATATAGCACCCTGCAACCTTTCCCAAAACTAAAATCACCTTTGAAAAGGAAGAGGTTTCAGACAATGAGATTCAGGAAAATACACCAGGGCAGCTGATGGCAATTAAGATAACTATGTGATATCCTAAGGTATCTGCTTTAGAGGTCTGAGGTATCATTGTCCCACATACAATGTTTCTTTTATTTTGTATCTTCTTTAATAAATGTCTCTATTTTTCATATTACATGGCTGGATACCTTCTAAAAAGACCATATATATATATATATATATATATATGGATGTATATATATATATGGATGTGTATATATATATGGATGTGTATATATATATGGATGTGTATATATATGAATATATACACATAGATGGAATTTACCTATAACATGGGTGATAGATTCTGATATTTCTGAAACTATCATATTTCGCTTAAACAGGATTATAATCATGATCTACTAATGGGTCACTACCGGTAGTTTGAAGAATACTTTAACTGACACTTCTGCAAGTGACACTTTCCCCAACTCATCAGGCTGGATCAGGATTCCTTTGTTCAAGCACTTACTGTACTTACTTTCCTGCAGAGCTCTCTTCACAATTTGTAATGTTTATGTCAGTTCCCCCCACTAGACTGTTAAGGTCAGTGAGATCAGGAACCATGATAATACTATTGTATCCTAAGTTTCGGGGCACTATGCCGAATGAACAAAGGAATAAAACTCACAATGTGTTATTCTTCCCAGGAGTACTTTTCTAGCACATTTAATAGTGGAATTGCTAGCACATTCTCTAATAGTGGGATTTCTAGTATATTTTTGGGACAGAGAAAATTGATGGGGAGGAGTGGACTATAAAGGTACATAAACTCTACCCTAATGTATTTATAAGGATCTAATTTAAAATCATTGCTCTGCACCTCTTCTTTCTCATTCCTTATCCATCGGCAAATCTGGTGGATACAGATTGTATTTTAAAATGTATTTTAATATACAGGATGTATTTTAAAATCTGTATTTTAAATACAGGTTGTATTGTAAGAATGTATTTTAAATATATTTAGAATATATTCAGAATTCCAGTACTGATCATCTATGTCTACACCATAAGTCCTCATCAAGATCTTTACAATAGCTTCCAAATGATCTCCATGCTGGCACCCTTGTTTCCCTTCAGACCCAACACAGTGACTCTATTAAAATGAAAAGTCAGATTGAGTAACTCTTCTGTAGAGAATTCTCAAGTGGCTTCCCACTTCAGAGTAAAAGACTCCTTTTCTTTTTTTGAAGATTTTATTTATTTATTTTTAGACAGAAGGGAAGGGAGAGAAACATGGATCACTTGCCTCTACTGGGGACCAATCCCACAACCCAGGCAGGTGCCCTGACCAGGAACGAACCAGCGACGCTTAGCTAAGCCAAGGCCCAATCACCTGAGCCTCTCCAGTTAAGGCTAAAAGCCTTTTAGTCCTTCTTAATTTTTTTCCCACAGGGAAAACTTTTCTCACATTACCTTCTACCGTGCTAAATACTTTACTGATTGTCTTGCTCCCCTACTAGAAAGCAAGCTCTATGAGGGCAGAGATTTATGTTTTGTTTACTGCACTGTCCTCCAAGCCAACAGCAAAGTCTGGCACACGGGAGTCATTCAATAAACTGTTCAATAAATGAATGGATCCATCGAGTAACCCAAATGAATGTGCAATAATTAGGAAAAGTAAATCTCCGACGCCCATTAATCTATCTCATCATCATGCTCGTCTCCACAAGGCATTACTAAAGACCTACTATGTGTGTGCACAGCGCTACATGGCATGGATAGAGGTAAGAACTTTAGTCATTTCTGCATTTCAGGCATGATGTTGGGCACCCGGACAGTTTGCCTGGTCGTTTTCCTCATAAAGAATAAGGCTTGCCCTGACGGGCGCGGCTCAGTTAGTTGGCGTCTTCTAGGGCACCTGACCGGGTTGCGGTTCGGCTCCCCAGTCGGGGCTCGGGACTCGAAGGAGAGGCAATGAATCCCTGTCCCGCTCTCCCTCTCTCCCTCTCTAAAAATAAATAAATAAATAAATATTTTTTTTTCTTTTTGAGTAAATCCTTTTCAGGACAGCCCTTAATCTCGGGGACAAAACAAAGGACAGAGGTAAGAACTTAAGTCATTTCTGCAAAAAGATACAGAAGTAGAAGGAAGGAGTGAGGAAGCGGGGGGGGGGGGGGGGGGGGGGGGGCAAGGTAAAGAGAAGAGCTCCCCACTCCGTGCTACCGGCCTTTCTCTTCCAGGCTAGTATCCGAGAGTCTCAGACCGCCCTACTCCTGGGAAAAACAACCCCATCTTGGCAAATCAAGTCTGGAATACCCGAAGCCGGGGATGTCCTCCACTCCCGGCTTCACTTTTTCCACCTACCGTAACCGACGACACAGGAATCGAACGGAGGTGTTTCTATAGCAACGCGTAGCTACGTGGGTCCTTTACGTCTGGTCCTTTAGCTGTCTACCACTTTTGCCTCCCCCTCTTCCAAAATAATACACACTGCACCTTACAAAGATAAAATTACTTAGGAAAAAAATTGTATGCGCGCTCTTGAATGTAGCTTCTTTCAGTCAGAAAACGATTTCTAAGGCTTTCTTTTTGGCGATTGAGGAAGATGCCAACTGAGGGAGGGGCCGAGACGTGTTTATCCCACAAGGCCAAGCGGTAGAGGCCTCACTTTTCTTTTTCGCCATCTTGAATCCTGTGGTGGTGAGTTGAATTCCTGCTCCTGAACTTTGAGGGTAAATAACTGGAGTGGGTTCCACCTCATATCTCGGCGAGGCACTTTTGTGACACGAAGGCTCTGCCAGGCATTGATTGCTGTGAATTCCAGCAACAGGGAGGGCAGGATGAGGGAGATGTAGGACTGATGGTGCTGGTCACCTGACGTCCCGAAAACGGGTGCTCCCGTAATCGTGGTTGCTTCCTGGGCTCTAAGGGAGTGAAGTAGATGCACTTCGATCGTCTCCATTTACCTTTTTGAGGTAGTGGGTGCTTTTGGCTGGATTCTATTTGCTCACCCTCCTACCTTGCTTTGCTTGTCCACAGTTTCTTGAGCTTTTCTTTCATTCATTGATTTAAGGGGGTGCGAGCTAAGGGAAGGAGAACTTTTGAGTCTTGTTTTCCCGGTGTTCGTCTGACTGCTTGATTTTTTTTTTTTTTTGAGTGATCATGGCATGAATTTTCGTAGGACTTACTTTTGGGGTTTTCTAGGGGTTTAGTGTACAGTGTTGCCATTTTCGTTTCATTTTGGAGTTTGCCTGCCTATCAGGCATTCTGTGAGGTTGGGGTGTCTTGCTAGACTGCGATTCGCGTAGATGTTACAGCATGATTACGTTTCTCCAGACTCTTAACGCGAAATGCCTATCAGAAAGTGATTTTGCCTGACAGGTTTAAGAAGTGATAAGGGAACTAGGTGGCGAACGTGGCTTTGCAAGACTTTAAACTGATTCTTTTTGTTTTAAAGCCTGCCAGGAACAGAACTTCTGCAACAACAAATATGTCTGGAAGGTACGTGTTTTTAATGTAATTACTTTGTTGTAGTTTTTTGTTTATTAGGCCCAGGCCTAATTAAATGTGAGCTTTAAACTAGTGGGGGAAAATAAGATGTATGCTATAGATAACTTTTGAGTAGGGGTCATTACAGGTCAAATCATACTAGTTGAAGTTAAACGAAATAGATAACAGCTTGTGGTTGATAAATATTTTCTGTGTTTCAGACTGTGGTCCAAGGCCATTTTTGCTGGCTATAAACGGGGTCTCCGGAACCAGAGGGAGCACACAGCTCTTCTTAAAATTGAAGGAGTTTATGCTCGAGATGAAACTGAATTCTATCTAGGAAAAAGATGTGCTTATGTGTACAAAGCAAAGAAGTAAGTTTCTAGTATTGTCATGTTTCATTAAGATAAGATAAAGTACTTTTCATGTATCTTTATTTTGTTTATTCCTTGAAATTTTATATATATATATTTAAAGATGCTATGTCTCTAGAGCATTGATTCTTTATCCTGGTTTCATAAACCCATTCCAGACCAATTAAAGTCTCTAGATACATGCTTTCATCTTTGTCCTCCTTTCCTCCTGCACCCAGAATGATCCTTTAAATTATGTCAGGTCGTCTGTACACTGCTCAAACCCAAACTGAGTCCCATGTCATTTAGTAAAAGCCAACGTCATTAAAGACCTTAGACATTGAGGGTTTCCTATTTCTACTCTTAATCCAGCTAGGATTCACTCCTTGGTCTCTTCTGCTTTTCCCCAAGCAAGGGACACCACCTCCTCAGTTTTTATTTCAGGGTTACCTTTTCTGTGAGGCCTTTCTTGTTACTTAAAATTTGAAACACAAGTATTTTCAAATTACTTGTCTACCTTTCCTTTTTTTTTTTCTTTTTCAATATTGCAGCTCTTACCTTAAAATCTATATGTTTTATTCAACATAAAACTGAAGGCTGTATACTTTATTATCCCCTGAAAGAGATTTATGTTTTGTAAACTATATTTTACAAAGTTCCCAAAAAATTAAATTTATAAAAGTGCCTAGCATATAGTAGGTATGGTACTCAAGTATTTGTTGAATGAATGATGCTCCCGGGTTTTTAAATGGTGGTTAACTAGAGTTGAGAGCCACTGGTCCAGATATCACTTGGAATTTGTACCACATTATAGTACTAATTGTTTGGGTTCTACTCCCTTTTAAAATCAGCAACACAGTGACTCCTGGTGGTAAACCAAACAAAACCAGAGTAATCTGGGGAAAGGTAACTCGTGCTCATGGAAACAGTGGCATGGTTCGTGCTAAATTCCGAAGCAACCTTCCTGCTAAGGCCATTGGACACAGAATCCGTGTAGTAAGTACAGTTATTAGCAATATGACACCCTTTTGGGTCAAACTAAGCTCAAGGTGTTGTACTTTGATCTCTAAGAACTATTGGGTTTATAAAATGTCACCAGTAAGATTATGCTGCAAAATTAGTGGCTCTGTGTAAATGTATTATGGAACATTAGATTCTTGGCGTTAGAAAGAAAGCGAATACAAAATTTTCAAATGAATTGTGCTTAGATTTCAGGCTTTGCTAAAGTGGTGTAGGAGGAAAATAGTATTTAACTGAATAATTTTCTGGCAAAAATATTTATTGGGCACTTGAAGTAGTTGGTAGAAAATTAAAAACATACTGTTTCCTGACAATTCTTAATATTATCTCATCATCATGACAGTTTGGTAGAATAGGTGGTGTTCGTCTTATTTTGTAGAAGAAAACTGATGTTCATATTTCTAGGTCCCAGGACTTTGGCTCCAGTCTTTGACTCTAGATCCTGTGGTTTTCTAAAATAATTCCCGTTTTCTTTAGTTAGGATTTGTTTTTAATAGTCATGGCTATAGTCTTGAGGTCATGGGTACTCTTTTTACATAGGGGAAGGGAGGGAGGAAGAGAGGGAGAGAAATATCAGTGTGTGTTTGCCTCTTGCATACCCCCAACTAGAGACCTGGCCCACAGCCTAGGGATGTGCCCTGACTGGGAATTGAACCAGGGACCTTTTGGTTCACAGGCCATGACTCAATTCACTGATCCACACCAGCCAGGGCCATGGTGTACTCTTGAACCTTGCTGAGCAGTTGTGGGCTCTTATCAAAGGAAGTTGCTTATTGTCGTTAAACGAAGCAAAAGTAAATGAACTTTCAGTGCTCCTAGAATGGTTCTTAATCAAAACACATTCACCTAAAAGCTGAAGGGTATAAAACTTGGTTCCTTGCCAACCTGCATATGTCATTGGATGCCTTTCAGAGATGAGTAATGGGGCAATTGGAGGTTTACCCATATTGTGTTAGTAACATTTGTAAATTTGTACATATAACCTGCACCTAATGACAGTGTGCTCTTTTCCCCCCTCCAGATGCTGTACCCCTCCAGGATTTAAACTTTCTGATAAATAACAACCCTGACTATGTGGCTTGGTTGGGGGCCCTCTAGCAAACGAAGGATTCCAGGCTGGGGGACATGGTTGGGTTGCAGGTTCAGTCCCTCATCAAGATGCAAAGGGGAGCCAACTAATGAATGTTTCTCTCACACGTCTGTGGTCTCATCTTTTTCTCTCTCCCCTAAAATAAGTAAATAAAATCTGTTTTAAAGAGTAAATAAAACGGATTTGTTCTCTTGTGTTTTTTATTAAGTGACTTAAAATATCACTTTGCCCAAATTCACTTCCTGTGTGTTTAAATGGCAGTTACCAGGCATAAAAGAAGTCAGAGGGATGTATGTGTGATGAAACTTTGGTTGAGGACAGTGGAAAAGGGACTACCTTGGAAGGTTTATAGTGATGGAGCACTTAAACCTAACCTCTGGTAAGCTTGTAGACAAGTGGAGACAATACTCCATGAAGAGCAGAGCCATTGATTTTTGCCAGTACAGGTACATACCATAACACAGATTTGCATGTCCAAATCTACAACTTCCCTGTAAAGATTTCAGCTTTGGTACTGCATTTTAACTATTTTGGTAACTGCCTCTTTCATTAGGTTGAAGATGAAAGAAACTGGTGGGTGGAAATGTCAAAATTGTGACTCACCTCCATAATGTTGGGGGTCTGTAGCAATATTGCCTATTCATTGTAGCTTTAGCTCCATGCTTTAATGTGAAGGTGTACAATTGAGATATTTTGAATAGGAAAGGAAGCAGGGCTGCAGAATACTTTAAACCTCAAAATGTGTTGAGAAAAGTTGGAACCAAGGTGGTTGTAGATGATTGATGCAGTAACAGCTAGTACTTTCATTAAACAAATGCTGACTTTATATGGAAACAGTTTGCCAAACTGATGTATTTGGATTCTCAAGAAGCATATGCTAAGAGACAATTAGTGTGGTGAAAATATTGGACTAGCGTGTGAAAGACCTTTGAAGGAGAGGAAGAAGGGTTTGCTTACTCCAGTGATGATCCTCAAGCTAAATTTGCTGTCAGAAAAATGTAACACCAGGCTGATTTGACTACCAGCAGTGTTTAGGAAGTGCAAACTTAAGGCAAAAAAAAAACTTGAGGGTGAGTCAATTACACTTAACCAGATTTAAGCAGTGTATTTCAAGGCCACCATAAGTTAAGTGGTTTTTAGAGCCATAAGGAAATGACAGGTTTTTATGTGAAAAGGCATTTGAGGAATCATTCAACTGGGTTATGTAATGTGACTAAAAACTATTAGGGATAATTGGAAAGAATTGAAAACTAAGATGAAAATTATGCAAGGTCTTCTGTAACAGGAATTTTAAGACTGACTATTCTTGTATCTAATAGTGCCATTAAAGAACTCGATTAATAGGTTGACCAGATTCATACTTGGCAACCCAGCATAAACTGAAGGGAAACCCAGATAGGATTTGCAGTCTGAACAGAGTTACTTCCTCCCTCCCCTCCCTCCCTTCCTCATTCCTTCCTTTTTTCCTTTCCTTTCTCTTCCCACCACCTTCCTTTCTTTTTGGTCTTTTATTTTTTTAATTATGTTTTATTGATTATGCTACTACAGTTGTCCTGATTTTTTTCCCCTTTGCTCCCCCACCCACACCCCCCACACCCTCAGGCAATCCCCACACCATTGCTCATGTCCATGGGTCATGTGTATAAATTCTTTGGCTACTCCATTTCCTATACTATATTGTACAACCCGTTCCCCAACATAACCCTCCTATCTGGCAACCATCAAAGTGCTCTCCATATCCATGATTTTGTCTCTGATCTTGTTTGCTTAGTTTGATTTTTAGGTTCAATTTTTGATATGTATTTGTTGCCATTTTATTCATAATTTTGGTCTTTTCCTTAAATGAGTCCCTTTAACATTTCATATAATAATGGTTTGGTAATAATTCCTTTAGTTTTTTCTTTAAAAAAAAGATTTTATTTATTTTTAGAGAGAAGGGAAGGGAAAGAAAGAGAGAAATATCAATGTGTGTTTGACCTCTCCATACTGGGGATCAGGCCCACAACCCAGGTATGTGCTCTGACTACGAATGGCACCAGCAACCCCTTGGTTCACAGACTGCGCTCAATACGCTGCGCTACACCAGCCAAGACTCCTTTAGTTTTTTTCTTGTCTGGGAAGTTCTTTATCTGCCCTCCCATTATAAATGATAGCTTTGCTGGGTAGAGTAGTATTGGCTGTAGGTCCCTGGTTTTCATGACTGAATATTTCTTGCCAATCCCTTGTAGCCTGCAAAATTTCTTTTGAGAAATCAGCTGAGTCTTATGGGGACTACCCTATAGGTAACTAACTGCTTTTCTCACTGCTTTTAAAATTCTGTCTTTATCTTTAACCTTTAGCATTTTAATTATGATGTGTCTTTCAGTGGGCCTCTTTGCCCACTTGTTTGGAACTCTGTGCTTCCTGGACTTGCTGTCCATTGTCTTCACCAAATTAGGGAAGCTTTCTTTTTTTTAAAACAGAGTCCCAATTTCTTCCTCTATCATCTTCTGGCACCCCTATGATGCAAATGTTGGACCTCTTGAAGTTGTCCCAGAGGCAGGTTCTACTATCTCCATTTTTTTTTTTTTTTTGGATTCTCTTTTCTTCTTCTGATTGGCTGTTTTTTGTTTCCTTATGTTTCAAATCATTAATTTGATTCTTGGCTTCATCCACTCTATTGTTGTTTCCCTATAACTTGTTCTTTATTTCAATTAGTGTATCCTTCATTTTTGACTGGACCTTTTTCATACTGTTGTGGTCCTCACTAAGTTTTTTGAGCATCCTTATAACTAGTCTTTTGATCTCTGCATCTGATAGATTGCATATCTCCATTTTGTTTAGTTCATTTTCTGGAGTTTTGACCTGTTTTCATTTAGGCCATGTTTCTTTGTTGCCTCATGTTGGCAGCCTCCCTATGTTTGTTTCTATGTATTAGGTAGGGCTGCTATGACTCCGTCTTGGTAGCATGGCCTAATTTAATAGGTGTCCTGGAGGGTCCACTGGCACTACCTCCCCCATCACCCAAGCTGGGTACTCAAGGTGCAACCTGCACGTGTGCTGAGTATACCCTCCTCTTGTAATTGAGCCTTGGTTGCTGTTGGCAGATCAATGGGAAGGATTTACCCAGACTAGTCAGCTACTGGGATTGGCTATGACCACTGACCATCTATCTCCACTGTCCATGGAGGATCAGCTGTGCAGGAGCAGAATGGTGTTGCTCGTTGCTCCAATGTTGTCTGTAGCTGTCCACTGGTGTGCTGATTTTTGGGTTTTCTCAGTGGTGGAAGCCAAGGTCAGCCCCCAACTGTGTTTTGTCCAGGGCCACCCTGCCTGAACTATAAAGCAATCTGAGATGGCTGCTATTTGTGCTGGACTCGGAGATTTCCATGTGAAGCCGAGCTGTGAAACTAGGCTGGCTGTTGCTACTGCTGAGTCTGGGGCTCACTGAGGCCAACTGTTGCTTATTTGAGAGGATTTAGGAAGTAGTGCAGCATGAGCCAAGCCCAGCCATTGATATGGAAAAGCAGCCTGGGTGGGCCCATAAGTTGGGTTGGGTGCAGTCTCTGGGGATCTCCAAGGCAGGCCAAAAATTGTTAGCCAAGTTGATGGAGGTTCCGATATGGCACCAGTTTGTTGGTTCAGTCTGGATGGTTGTTATTTCTTTAATTCCATAGCTGTCGGATTTTTGTTCAACTAATTTCTGATGGTTCTGAGTGATTGTTGTTCTACCTTTTAGCTGTAATTTTGATGTGGTTGTGTGAAGAGGTGAGCCATATCTGCCTATGCTGCCATTTTGACCAGAAGTTAACTGACTTCTTGAGCACTGAAAGAGAGCAGACTCTATAAACATTAACAATTTTAAAAGCAAGTGGAGAGGATTATTCAGGGCTACATGTTTCTTCTTTTGTTCCTGAATGGGTAATTCATTTACAAAGTTGGAAACCAGGAGATAGTTTTTTTGTTTTGGGTTTTATTTTTTTTCCCCAAGGGTGAGGGAGTTCTTGAGTTTGAGGAAACTGTAGGATGCTAAGCTGAGAATATGTCCAGGAAAGCAGATAGATATTCAGGTTTGAGCTAGTCACGTAGAGGAAAGGAAAAGAAATCTCAGTGCCTGTCACCTTTGTAGAAGTCAAGTGAATGTGGTATTCTGAGTGGGACAGATGACGGTAGTAGTGCAATGGGGTGAATACACAAGAAGTGATAGGCATTTAAGCAAATCAGGGAGGGAAAAAGCTGACAATCCTTAAGATAACTTAAGTAAATGCAGCAGCAAAGGAGCTTTGCATGCACATTCATCCTCTTTTCAACTGATATAATGCAGCACTTGTAAATGAGCGTGCATGCACTTTTCTGTTCTCATAATGAGGTTTGGTCAGTGCAAAGGTAGACCTCAAGCCAAAGTTACCACTGGATGAGTTCCATGTTTCACAAAAATCAGACTTGAGTGGCTAGGAGCTTTTCCGTTAAACCACTGAAACAGCCTCTCCCCATTATGGCGTTACCAGGAACCTTGAAGATGACTGGTGTTCTATGTTGACAATTTCTTTGTGGTTTTGTATTGGAAAGAGCACATGTTCTGAAAGTGATACATTTGGTTTGGAATCCAACTTCCACTAGTTGTGGGATAACAGACATTATCTGATGAGTCTTGTAAAATGCCCCACTCCTGCTGTATTATTTAAGTACATGGTCTCCACCAACGAAATATAAAGTTTTAGGGATTTCATATTCTTCCTACCCATATGGTTCCTAATATAGCAATTTACAATATCCACTTCCTGTTGAATGACTGCTCCAGCTAAGTGTTTCTACTTTCTAATTTTAATTGTTTTATCAATTGGGCCACAGGAGATTTGTCCCGACTTTCAAATTTTTTGTAGTTCCTCACAGCTCAGTTTTTTTTCTTGTATTGTATTTTTTCCATTACCATTTATCCCCCTTATACCCTCTTCCACCTCCACCCACACCCCTCCCTTCTGCAATCACCACACTCTTTGTTGTCCTTGTCCATTAGTCCTTTTTCTTTTTTGCTCCTCCACTCCCTAACCCCACCCTCCTGCACCGCTTAGTTTTGAAGGTAGTGCCCTTAATAGCAAGGATCCACGGAATCTCTTACTGGGTTAACACAATTTCAATTTTTGGGTTTTAAATAAGGGATGGGGTTGAATAATAAAGGACACATCGTTTATTTTACAGTGAATGACTTTAGAAGAAATGGGCCTGCAATTGGTGACTTACCATAACAAGTACAAATGAAAAGTATATTTCATTCATCTTACACTGCTAAACCTTAAAAAAATCTGCAGCGGTTTATGTTTGCCGAAGCCACCTGGCACCTACGGGGTGCATATTCTTTCCATAACTAACTGAATTAAAGACTGAAAAAACTCCTCAGTAAAGACACCTACAAACCACCATCCTTATCACCATCAACACATCCAGTCTCCCAGGCCAACTCACGTAGGCCGATAGAAGACAGCATTTATTGGCTGGCCTCGCTCAAAGAGACACGTCTTAGGTTCACGGTGAACTTCTTGTGGGTGACGCTGGCCAATCGAAAAACAGCTTTTCACCAGGAGGGCCCGCCCCCCACCCCCGCCACCTGTCCTGAGCGGTGAGGGGAGGGGCCTGGCGGCGGGCGCGGAGGCGTCACGTAGTCCATGGTAACGACGCTCAGCCCGAAGATGGCGCCGGAGTGGGGTGGGGAGGCGAGTTCCTCGGGTTCAGGCCCGGGCTCAAGCTGTTGGCACTGGAGCGGTCCTTTATGGGTCCGAGGCGTTTTACTCTTATTGGGCGCGCTGCGGGCCAGCGCTACATCTATTCCTGTCTTCTTGGACAGTTCACCTCCCTGCCGGCACCACGTCCCCTCTGACACTGAGGTAGGGCGGCGGTGGGACTGGAGCGGGCCCTGTGAGGGTAGAGTAAAACGGAAGGCTATGGCAAAAAGAGTAATGATTGGAATTAGGTGTACGGGAGGAGGAAGCGAAAACTGGGCCAAAGACTGAACTCATGGATGGTTGAGATCTGCCATCAATTCCTTTCCTACATACACCCAGCGAAGTAGCTGTATGGCACTCAGAGCTTCATCACTTTGCTCTGCGGAGAGTTGTGCGTAGCAGGTAGTCCTAGAGCAGTGGTTTTCAAATTTGAGCATGCATCACAGTTACCTGAAGGGCTTGTTAAAACACAGATTGCTGCCTAACTCCCCTACTTTCTGACTCATTAAGTCTGGGATGGGTCCCCAGTGATTGCAGTTCAAGTTCCCAGATGTTTGATGATGCTGCTTGTTCAAGGACCACACTTTTAAAGGTTTAAGAAGGAATTGATCGGAGAACCAAAGGCATTGGAGAGATATTGGCGGTTTTGTGGAGACAAAATTCAGGTTTATTTTCAAGTTACCTCATCACATTGCTTGCTTTATACCCTGTTCTCCTGCCCTGGAAGTGCCTGCCTCCTTCCCACTCCATTTTGCTTCCTATCTAAATTCTCCTCAGTCTCAGTTTAAGTTCCCTTACCTCAAGTCATCCTGCTGAAGCCACCCTAGCAGAATGTTCTTTATCTTTCTCGGTAGGTCTTATATGTATTCTTCTGTCACTTAACCAGGTATTACTATGTGATGCTGACTTATTTTTTAGGCATGTCTTGACTTGGTAGATAAATTTTTTCTTAATATATATTTTTAAAAATTATATTTATTTGTTAGAGGGAGAGGGGAAGGGAGGGAGACAGAGAGGGAGAGAAACATCCATGTGCGAGAGAAACATCAGTTGGCTGCCTCCTACATGCCCCCAACCTGGGACCTGGCCAGCAACCCAGGTATGTGCTCTGACTGAGAATCGAACTGGTGATGGTGACCCCTCACTTTGCAGGGTGACACTCAATCACTGAGTCACACCAGCCGGGGCTGTAAATTGTAGGGTTCTTTAGAATCAAGTTCCTGTCTTATGCTTTGATTACTCCACAGTACTTAGCTCAGAGGAAGGTCTTAAACCAATCACTATTCTTAGAGGAAAGGAGAAAAAGTACCTGGGGTTGCATGTTGTGATTGGTTGTACAATTTGTCTTATTACTTTATCGAGAAATGTTAACCTAGAAATTTTCAGTTCAGCCCAGAAAACTAAAACCACTCATTTTTATGGTAATTTACAAAAATTTCTATGCATACTGTTCAACTATATGTACCAAAATATTAAGTTTGGGTTTTGTAGTGGTATTACAGTTTTTATCAGGATACTGTATTTTGGCTAAATTATTTTATATTTTTAGGCCCTTTTAAGGGACTTTTTTGGCAACGTTTAAGTTTATAATACGTTATTGTTGTCTATAATCACTATGCTAATGAATTAGATTTCCAGGATTTATTTATCTACTGGTTACAAGTTTGTACCCTTAAACAATATACCTCCAATATGCCCACCCCTCTGATAAATTCTTTGTAAAATAATTCCCTCAAGTCCCTGTGCTTCTCTCTTTTAATTTAGATTAAAATAGGAAGTGGTTCAAACACCTGCAAAATCTTTGCTAGAAGGAAACTTAATAGCTGTTTTCTCCTAGTGGTTTTTGCCGGTGTACAAATGTCCAACTTCTATTTGAACATCTCCATGAATAGGGGAATTATCTCCAGAGGCAGCCCCTATGCTTTTTGGACATTAGAATTGTTCAAGTTTTTATTTTTATAAGAGCTGAAAACTCTTTCTGAAACTTCCATGCTCCCCTGCCCCAGTTTCTGGTTATGCCTCTTGACTAAACAAACTCAGTAGTGACAGTGCTTCAGATATTAAAAAAATATAGATTAAGTTCCTGACATTTATCATCCCTAATAAATTTTACTAGTTCTTGGTAGAGTATGTAATGGCAAGCCCTTTTAACCATTTTCTGCTTTATCCTAAACACAACGTATAGGCAAGAACTATTCATTCTACTCTTATTAGTTATATGGTACAGGAAATTATAATAACTTTTCCTGGTGATGGTGGGGAACCACAAAACTTTGACTCATTTAACTTGTTCTCAATTAAAACCTGTGTGTTTTTTAAAAATATTTATTTATTTTTAGAGAGAGGAGAAGGGAAGGAGAAAGAGGATGAGAAATATCAATGTGTGGTTGCCTCTCATGTGCCCCCTACTAGGGACTTGGCCTGCAACCCAGGCATGTGCCCTGACTGGGAATTGAACTGGTGACCCCTTTGGTTTACAGGCCGGAGCTCAATTCACTGAGCCACACCAGCCAGGGCTGTGTTTTGATTTGTTTTTACTTATTATTATACAAATTAAAACCCAAAACAGACTAGTATAATGAATTGCCATGGATTCATCACCCAGCTTTAACATATCAATATTTTGTCATTTTTGTTTCATGTACTTCTGTCCATTCCACATCCTTCCACTTGCTACTTTTAGAAGTTTGGGGAGGTAAAATTTACATGTATTGAAATGCAACAGATGCAGTCATACAAATTCATGTAAAACTCATAACCCAGTCATAATGCAGAACATTTCCATATCTTCAGGAAGTTCCCTTCTGTCCTGTGCCAGTCAGTCTCCCATCCACCCCAGGCAATAATTATTCTGATTTTTATTTTATATTAGATTTAGATTTTACAACAGATCAGTTTTTATGTTCCGAACTTAGTTGGCATAGATGGAGTGATAAAATATATATTATTAATCAGTAGATTATATTGAATTTTCCAGTAGTATATATCAACCTTGTGTTTTTGGGATAGACCCTACTTGGTCATGATGTATTCTTTTTATATACCTCAAAATTCAATTTGCTAGGTGATTGTTAAGGACTTTTGTATCTATGAGTAATATTAGTTTATAATTTCCTTTTTTTGTCAAGTTTTTGTCAGCTTTTGATATCAGAATTATACTGGCCTCACAGAATGAGTTTTGAAGTGTTCTATCCTCTTATAAAATTGAAATTAGCCCTGGCTGGTGTGGCTCAGTTGGTTGGAGCATTGTCCCGTGCACCAAAGGGTTGGCACTTCAATTCCCAGTCAGGGGACGTACCTAGGTTGTGGGTTTGATCCCCACTTGGGGCATGTAAGGTGACAGCCAATCAATGTTTCTTTCTCACATTGATGTTCCTTTCTCTAAAATCAATAAACATATTTTAAAAAAATTTAAAAAATCTGGAATAGAACAGAGAACCCAGAAATAAACCCAAGTCTCTATGGTCCATTAATATTTGACACAGGGGGAAGAAGCATAAAATGGAGCCAAAATAGCCTCTTCAACAAATAGTGTTGGGAGATCTGGACAGCTACATGCAAAAAAATGAAACTCAATCACCAAATTACATCATACACAAAAATAAGTTCAAGGTGGATAAAAGACTTAAATATAAGTCGTAACACCATAAAAGTCCTAGAAGAAAATATTGGCAGGAAAATCTCAGATACTGCATGTAGCAACATCTTCACAGATATGTCCCCCAAAGCAAGGGACATAACAGAAAGAATAAACAAATGAGACCTCGTCAAATCAAAAAGTTTCTGCATGGCAAAAAAAACAGCATTAAAATTAAAAGAGAACCAACTGTATGGGAAAACATATTTGCCAGTGATTCCCCAGACAAGGGTTTGATCTCCAAAATATATAAAGAACTCACATGACTCCACTCCAGGAAAACAAACCCATTTTAAAAATGGGCAAAAGACTTGAACAGACACTTCTCCAAGGAGGACATACAGATGGCCCAGAGACACATGAAAGGATACTCAGCATCACTAGCTATCAGACAGATGCAAATTAAAATCACAATGAGATAACATCTCACACTGGTCAGAATGGCCAACATAAACAAATCAACAAACAAGTGTTGGAGAGGATGTGGAGAAAAGGGAACCCTAGGGCACTGTTGGTGGGAATGCAGACTGGTGCAGCCACTGTGGAAAACAGTATGGAATTTCCTCAGAAAACTAAAAATGGAACTTCCTTTTGACCCACCAATTCTGCTGCTGGGATTATACCCTAAGAATCCTGAAACACCAATCCAAAAGGACCTATGCACCCCAATGTTCATAGCAGCACAATTTACAATAGCCAAGTGCTAGAAGCAACCTAAGTGCCCATCAGCAAATGAGGGGATCAAAAAATGATGGTACATTTACTCAATGGAAAACTATGCAGCAGAGAGAAAGAAGGAACTCCTGCCCTTCACAACAGCGTGCATAGAACTGGAGAGCATTATGCTAAGTGAAATAAGCCAGGCGGTGAAAGACAAATACCATATGATCTCACCTTTAACTGGAACATAATCAACAACAAAAAAAACAAACACAATATAACCAGAGTCATTGAAATTAAGACTACTGGAACAATAGCCAGAGGGGAGTGGGGAGGGGACTGTGGGCAGAAAGGTTTTCAGGAGCTACTATAAAGGACACATGGACAAAACCAAGGGGAAGGGCGGAAGCAAGGGAGGGAGGTGGGTTTGGAGGGGGTGTGGGGGAGGAGTGGGGAGAAAATACAACTGTAATTGAACAATAAAATAAAGTAAAATAAAATAAAAATCTCTCTAAAATCAATAAACATTCTTAAAAAATAAAAATAAAATTGAAATAATTTCCTTAAAATTTTGGTATAGTTCATAACTAAACCACATAGGCTTGGAGTTTTCTTATAGAGAGTTTTTAAAGTACCTTTTTTGAGCTGTAGTTTATATACTGTGCCATAAAATTCACCCACTTAATTATCCAGTTGGTTTTTTTTTTTAAGATTTTATTTATTTATTTTTAGAGAGGGAAGGGAGGGAGAAAGAGAGAGAGAAACATCAATGTGCAGTTGCTGGGGGCCATGGCCTGCAACCCAGGCATGTGCCCTGACTGGGAATCGAACCTGCCATACTTTGGTTCGCAGCCCACACTCAATCCACTGAACTACGCCAGCCAGGGCTTATCCAGTTGGTTTTTAATAAGGTTATAGAGTTTTGCAGCTATCACCATAATCCAATTTTAGCAAATTTTTATCACTCCAAAAAGATCCTTTGTGCCCATTTATACTCAATCCCTATTTTCAGGCAACCACTATGTAGAGAGGTTTAGATCAAACTATTTCGCTGATATAAGTTTATTCATGTTTTCTATTTGATCTTGTCATTTTGGGTAACTTGTATTTTTCAAAGACTTTATTTCATCTGAGTTGTTAAATTTGTTGGCATAAAGTTGTTCATAATAATTGATCCTTTTTGGGTGAAGAAAGTAAGAATTTAGAAAATAGTCATGTGGATGTAAAATACAGCATAGGGAATATAGTCAATAATATTGTAATAACTGTGTGGTACCAAGTGGGTACTAGAATTATCAAGAGAATCACTTCACACATTATATCATTATCTAACTACTGGGCTGAACACTTGAAACAAATATATTAAAGTTATTTTTTGGTCTGTGTAGGATCTGGAGTGATATCTGCTCTTTCATTTCTTTTTTTTTTTTTAAGATTTTATTTATTTATTTTTAGAGAGGGAAGGGAGAGGGAGGGAGAGAGAGAGAAACATCAATGTGCGGCTGCTGGGGGACATGGCCTGCAACCTAGGCATGTGCCCTGACTGGGAATCGAACCTGCGATGCCTGGTTCGCAGCCCGCTGCTCTTTCATTTCTAATGGGATAATTGGTATGTATTCTGTTTTATCTGAGTACGGTCGTGCTAGGAGTTTATTAATTATATTAACCCTTATAATAACCAATTGTTGGCTTTGGTTGTTAGAAAGATAATGGTAAAATAGATAATGATTGTTATCTATTTTATTGTTTTCTGTTCTTGATTTAATTTCCTCTTATTATTGTGGACTTCCTTTGTTCATGTCGTTAGATGGAAACTTAGATCATTGTTATGGAGACTTTTTTTCTTTCTGATATAAACATTCAAAGATATAAATTTTGCTCTAAGTAGGTACAACTTTATGTGTCACAGGTTTTGACACACTGTATTTTAATTATCGTTTAGTTCAAAGCATTTTTATTTTGCTTGGCCGTTTTTTCTTTGATCCATGGGTTATTAAAAATGTTTAAAATATAATTTCTAAATATTTGGTCTTTTCCAGATACCTTATGTTAATAATTTCTAATTTAGAGAGTATCTTCTATAAGGTTTCAGAACTTTGAAATTTAATACTGTTTTATTTATACTTCAGCGTATGTTTTACCCTGTTTAACTTTTCATGTGTGCTTGTAAAGAATATGCATTTTGTAGTATAGGTTTCTATACATGTCAATAAGGTGAAGTGATTGACAGTTTAGTTCAGATTGCTATATTCTTACATTCTTTTGCCTAATTGTTAGCATCTTAAAAGTCTCTAAGATTGGTTCCAGTCAAGACATAGGTAAATATACCTCACCTCAGCACAAAAGTATAGCAGAAAATACAGCCATACTACAAAACAAATATACCCAGAATTTTCAGAAAATCAAGCCATGTGAAAGTCTGACAATGAAGGATTTAAAGAAGCCACATTCATCCAGACGCGTAGGAGGGGTGGAGACACAGAGAGGAGATGGGAACTGGTGGTTCTAATCCACCTGTGGTAGATTAAAAATGGGAGGGATAGCTCAGGAGTTAAGGATCCAGCTCCAAATTCAGACCACCCAGCCCAGGGGCCTATCACCAGGAAGATAAGTCCATATAACTTTTGGCTGTAAAAATCAGTGGAAGAAATTGGATCCTATTAAAGGGCTCACAACAGACCTAGTACTCATGCAGACACACCACCTCTGGGATTCAGCACCAGGGCAACAGCTGGAAGGGCACTAGTGGCCTATGGAGAGAAAGTGAAGCACAAGTGGGGAGACAGCTTCCTCCTGGACAAAACTACAGAGGCTAGGCAGTGACATTTTCCCCTCTGAGACCTCTTCCACACAGCACCAGACCAGTCATGCAGGTTGCCCTGCCCTAGTGATTATCTAAGGCTCTTCCCCATACAATTTTTTTTGTTGATAAATATGTATTTATTGCCATTTTATTATTTTTATTTTTAATTTTTAAAGTATATTTTATAATTATGCTATTACAGTCGTCCTATTTTCCCATTTCACTTCCCTCCACCCTGCATACCCCCTCCCACCCACATTCCCCGCCTTCAGTTCATGTCCATGTGTCATACATGTAAGTTCTTTGGCTTCTACTTTCACCGTGTGATTCAGACCCTCCCCCTGTCTATTTTCTACCTACCATCTATGCTACTTATTCTCTGTACCTTTTCCCCTCTTTCCTCCTCCCACTCCCCTGTTGCTAACCATTCATGTGATCTTCATTTCTGTGGTTCTGTTCCTGTTCTAGTTGTTTGCCTAGTTTGTTTTTGTTTTGTTTTTGTTTTAGGTGTGGTTGTTAATAATTGTGAGTTTGCTGTCATTTTACTGTACATGTTTTTTTATCTTCTTTTTCTTAGATAAGTCCCTTTAACATTTCATAAAATAAGGGCTTGGTGATGATGAACTCCTTTAACTTGACCTTATCTGAGAAGC